>JAGXJF010000749.1:0-138355 GCA_019208055.1 Stipa capillata | reverse complement strand
CTCTGTACAAAGAGATAGTGACCATGTAGTTGCTATTACTAGCCCTTCTGACCTGTCTTTTCTTTCTCTGCATTCACAAAAAATACCGCACTATTATTTTTTCGTAAAAATCCTCATTCATAGAGTATACCACAATTTATGTATGTGAATTTTTTTTGGAATTGGAAACCCTCCTTTTGAAGGACCTCCTATCCCTTTTTAAGAGTATGGGACTCACTTTCAGATTATTTTTCTTTGTCATTCATGACACTGGGAACAGTATGAGCGTCTGAAACCCACACTCTCCCACTGAAAACTATGTTGCCAAACCATTGTTACAATAAAAGAAAAATCTCACAACACAACTACCATATGTACCCGAATCGATATTCTATAACCTATGAAATTCAAGACCATCATCCAATTGCATTTGATAGAGATGAGTAGACAAGAAATTCTCCACCTCGAATGCTGATCGTATTTTTGTATCGTCCAAATTCACAAGAATCGATTGAATACTTGTGACATTATAAGTTGGTTGATTCGTGTCAAAAAGTACTTTAATAATATTATGATTTTGGTTGAATTGTACGAAAGAAAATAGATGGTCACCACTACGCCGTTTTTGGACACCAATTGATACACCCAAGTCCGACAAGTTCTAAAGAACTGGAAGAGTATTTTTTCAGACGTTCTTTCTATGCTGTTTTCTACGGAATTTTCTCAGAAAGGGTGTGATTTTCCCACCTGATATTGCCAAGACTAATGTATTGCATGTTTAAGGATGTTAGCCCTTAAGCGTCCGTATTTCTACGAATTTAGAACATGCCGGCAAAAGTGCGTGCCTCCAAATTAATTTACAGTTTTTCCAACTGTGGACAACTAAATACGAACTGATTTGTTAGCTTACGAAAAATATCCATTTTACGTGCCCCAATCCTTGCATGAGCGTCCATCTTATCTAAGACAAACATGAGAACATCTTTTTCACGGCCGAATTTTCGTGTTACCGTTTATATCTTAAAACAAACATGAAGAGTCTTTTTTATATAATCTTACTTTTTAACATTAGACTTCAATCCTGGACGACTAGACTCAAATTACTAAAACGATCACCCTGTCTGGACAACCTTAGCCGACACGCTCATGGTCGGCCACGTCGGCTAACAACGCGTTATCGGCCAACGTTTGCCGACCACGCAGCCGTGTCGGCCGATGGTCGACCGACTCTCGCGCCAACGTACGAGTCAGCCGCGCTGTCAGCCCAAAATTGGACACAGGCTACCGCCGACGCGGCCAGACACCTTCATGGTGTGACAGCGAGGACCGCAAACGCCACTGGCCGTGCGTTGCACTGCACTCGTCAAACGCCAGACCAGTCCTACTGCGTGTGACTGCGAGGGCGCAGACGCAACGCCACTGTCAGTGACGTTTGCGCATCTGCATATCACACAACGCAGTGAAGCAGTGGTGCGTTTGGACTGCATCATGTTTGTTTGAGTCACTCACATTTAGTTTCTTCATTGTCATATAATTGTAATAGATATTTGTAGCTATTTGACATTGCATTTAGTTAGTCAACATACTCTATATTCACTGGTTCTAGCCAATGTACCCATCCTAATACATTTGAATGCGCTACAATCAGAACCCTACAATTTTAAATCCGAATTCATCCAAGGACGAGCAAAAATCATCCTTAACTAGTGTCTAGTCAAATTGTGGTTGTTTCTTTTTGACAAACATCAGCGTGTGCTACGGTGATATAGCATATACAGGCAGGTTATGTGAGTTCATCTGGAGATTGTAATCATATAGTACGGACACAAATATTCAATTACATATTGATCATGATTGTAGCACCATGCACCATAAGTAGATTCTCTCACACCATCGTGACACCAATGGCAATAGTCTCTCATGACAATTGGCATGTCTCTCAGGACAAATTGCACTTGGCCAGCGGCGGGGATGTATTTACAGTAAGAATTTCGAGGAAAAACATGAAAGCACTTCATTGAGCAATGTGTGTGCAGCGAACTCAACGCTCTCAAGCCACACACTACACTATTCTGTACCGTGTGAATTAAGCATGATCAAGACTTAGACTAAACTTAGGTGCAGCTACACCAAACCAAATGGAATACACATGTGTCGGAGGAGTTTTATGAGGAACCCGCGAGAGAGAAAAGAGACTCTCGTGTCAATATTTTACTGTTTCTCGATCTTAAGGACACTCACATGATCTCGAGCATATGCACATGGTTCAAGACAACTCTCACTACTTAAACTGTAGGTAATGTCACGCTCCTCATGGATAATCGACGTCGTCTAAACGCCACTGATTCTGGCTTTGCCTCCCCGCAGTCACACGCCAGATGGGCTGGCGTTGCCTTGTCGTCCAACTTTTTAGGGCTGCCAGCGCGGCTGACTCACGTTTGGCCGAAGTCGTTGACCGCGCGCGCAACCGGCCGCACGGCGGTGATCGGCCAACCCGCACGTTGTGGCGGCTGACACCAATCCTGCGTTGTGTAGCCGACGTGATTGCCGACAAGTCACGCGTTGTGGGCTACGTTGCCGACGGCGTGATAGTTTTGTAAAGTCATCTTGAGTCTAGACGTCCAGAATTGGAATTTCTACATTTTAGAATAATATTTATATAAAAAGACTCGTCTTTCATGACTCGCAGGAAATGCGATGGTTCATGTACATTCTAGCCCTTTTTTTGCACATGATTTACTCCCTTCAGATCACAAAGCTTACAACGTTTTGCCCGCACTAGCTATAGTCTCTAACACCATCATTTATCATTAGTTTCTATATAATATATTATCATATATGGTGTTACTATATATATCCTCACATCTTGTGCATACGTTTCAAATATATGTCCATTAAATGTCAGGGATATGTATTGTCTCCACTCTATGCCTCTATTAAAACATCTTGGCATTGCTTTTATGTTGTTTGAGGTTTATCGGAATACGTCATTACCATGTGTATCGTATCTATCAGAATTCAGTAGTTCTGGGTCTGGTTTGTGTCCTAGAGTGTGGACTATGATGAGATCTAATGTAAACAGAAACGAGTATTTATAAAGTCAATAAGTTACAATATCATCAACAAATCCTATTTCTCTTAAAAACCTACAATCTAGGATATAGAGTTACATGTATACTATATACATATTTGAAAGATATAAGATAGCAGAAGATTTAAAACTTGTTGACTATAGACGTATGTCCAAGCGTCACTTTTCTATTACCGGAGGGAGTATTAGCGTAACCCTCTCCAGATCCTTCCACGAAAAGAATCGCTGCGTCGACTTTCTTCAGTGCTTTCGAAAGATCTAACGTCCGTTTCAGTGCGCGTTTTGCTTCCTTACACCTATGCCCTCGCGTGCTTTATCTTCTGCGCAAAATATACTCACTAACAGCCATATTGTATGATTGTCAAATCCGTCCCCTATTTTCATATTGAACCAGGTGTAAATCATATAATGAGTTAGTTTGGAATCAGTTCCCGTTTTCATGTTAAACCATGGTGCAAAATCACACTACCATCGTGCGAGAAAACGCCTGCGTGTTGAGTCTAGGCGCTCACCGCGAAGCGACACCGTCGTCTCTGAGCAGGACGATCTGGATACCCGATGCCACCGTGCTGAGACTCTGAGGCTTGACCACGAAACACTGCTCGAAAGAGTCTACGGTCATTATTGCTTTTCTTTTGTATATTTGTGTGTAAAACGCAAGGTATCCGACATCTTGTCCGTGGTATGTATCTCCTACAGACTTCATGAATATCATCATAACGAGCTACTCAACTCTGGATATCTGTTTCGACAATTGCAAAGGCACTGCGCCTCCATGATCATGCTGAACATCACTTCGATATGTTAGACTGTCCATCTACTGAGTTATGACGCATGTCGTGTCGCGATGTCGCTTTGTGCAGTTCACCTGGTCTTCCTGGATCGGCCAAAACGTAGCACACCCGAGATTACGTGGCGTCCTCTCCTCAGGTAGCCGGTCCATATGTGCTGCATGCGTGCACACGTGCCCTCCCTGCACCTACCGCCCAATCTCCCTGTTCCTCGTACATATACGTGCGACGTGACGCTCGTTCAAGCCTCAGCCCTCTTACTCCCAACTCTGCGAGCAGCGCGCGAGTCCGCTCGCCGACACATGTAGCCACAGCACTGCCACTGGCATGCCAAAATCAGTTAGAGAGAAGCAGCGTCGGAAAGCAGCGCTAATGCGGACTACGGTGGAGATACGGCAACCCGTACCCCGTGTCGACCAGTACGGGACCCAGTGTGCCGCCGGTCGACCAGTACGGCAACATCCTAGGAACCGCCACCAGCGACCTACAGCTCGGGGGGCATCGGCACGCTCCGTCATACAGCACCGGCGACGCCGCGGCGTACGCGGTGGCGCGCCTGACGATTATGGCACGGCCGGCGGTGCGGTGGGCTACGGACTAGCGGCGCGGCGTACCCGCACGAGGCGTGGTAGTAAACGTGTCGTTTCCCCGGATGGCGCGGCGTACACGCACGAGGCGCGTTCGGCGGTGGTGTCGCCCCTGCGAGACGACGGCGTACGGTTACGAGGGCATGGTCGGCAGTGGCATCGGCGCGGGCGACCAGACCAGATCCACCCACGAGGGAGGAGCACACGACGCTCGGCGAGACTGCGGCGCTCCGGCAGCTCCACTCCTCGTACTTTATTTCCGTCCCGTTCACTGTTCGCACGTTAGCTCTAGACCGTACGTACTAGTTGACGTGACTAATGGCTTATGTCCCGATGTCGGGCGACAGTCGTCGGAGATGACGGCAAGGATCGGCGCGGAGGAGAAGAAGAGCATAAAGAGAAGATAAAGAGAAGCTCCCGGCAGCCACAGCACGAGGACAGCACAGGTTTGCCGGCGGCTGAGACAGGACGAGGGACGGGGACGCATGCAGCGGGCCGCACGAGAGAAGGGCATCATGGAGATCAGAGAAGCTCCCTGGCCCACCACTGAGCATGTACACGCGCGCCCTCATATCCATCCTTATTCGTGTGTGTGATCGGTGTCGTATCGTACCATGACGATGTCTGTAGCACTAGAATTTAGTAGTTAGTAGCGTACTAGTTTAGATCTGGGCATCGTCGGGGCAGTTTAGGTGGTTTGTGGCTACCCCTGTGGCCTGTGCCACGATCACGCAGCATCTCGGTTACTTGTAACTAGGTTGTGTTGTACTGTTGTACTCTATCTGTGCATGTATATGCAGTTCTCGACCTTTAATTTGAGCTCATCTACGTGAGTATCCTCCATATTTTCGCATAGTGCGACCATTTCGTTCCGTGGCGGTGCGTTTATACGGCTTTTATCTTTACATCGATGTTCATTGGTGACAATGGTCTATATATTGTTTTCTTTTTTAGATAGGCCATCTTAAAATTTTAGTAAAATTTATACATCGTGTCAAAAATTTAATAGATGTTTTCTTCATCTATTAATTCTAATTTTAAATTTTAATTTGTCTAAACTGCTATTTTTCACAAATACTCTTAATTCTACGGAGCTAAGTCTCAACTAAGAGCTAAGACAAGGTGGAGCACGATAACAATAATTCGACATGTTTAGTATTTAATCAATTTACTTATAATAATTTACGGATATTTAATTAGTTTATCTATATATAGAAAACACACCCTGAGCCTGGTGGGCCGTGAGACTCGGGGTCCATCCCCACTTTAGGAAGTGAGACGCATTTGTTTTTCTCTCAGAAAACTCATCGTGAGCCGATGGCCCGCGTGAACGGCGCTGCCGTGCGCGCGGCATATAGCAGTTCCGACGCAAGAGCGGCAGGGAGACTACCAATCTGAGCTCCAGGTGCACTGAGGAACGAGAGAAGCCCACCTGATCTATCCACCAACGGGCCAGCTCCTTGAAAC
Source organism: Stipa capillata (assembly GCA_019208055.1). NCBI lineage: Eukaryota > Viridiplantae > Streptophyta > Magnoliopsida > Poales > Poaceae > Stipa > Stipa capillata. The sequence goes on along the minus strand of JAGXJF010000749.1, from coordinate 132,440 downwards.
TGATGATGTGGCAGCTCGAGCTGTAGCCCGTAGCCGCAAGACGACGGCAAGAACAGTCTCCTCTGGCAGCAGCTTTGCCGTGTCCGTTACGTTCTGGGACGACTAAACGGGCAGCAGCATCACCGTCACAGCTCTTGCAGGTCACGCATGGCCTGCCAGCACCATCAGATACAGTGGCGGGCGACGCGTGTCGCCCCGGCAGTAGTATGTAGAAGCATGTGTGTCCATTTTTCTGCCGCGAAGTTCCCCACGTGCCTACTTGCCTGGACCCGTGTCGAGGAAAGGTTCCAAGAACCACTACATCGCCGCTGCTGTTCCCGGCTTCCGGTTCAGCCCAGAACAGCGACCGGATCGGCAAGAATCGCCCTGCATACAGAGCCCTGGCAGTGTAGCTTCTGTTCCCGGACCCCGGCTGGAGCACGTATGTACGTCGCGCCAACGCCGAGCTCGCGGCAGAACAGTGCAGATCTAGAGGGTGTCCAGGGTAAGTCTAGGTCCATTTTAAGAATTATATTAGGTTATACATCATAACTTAAAAGGGAAAAAAATATGACGAAATCCGCTCTAAAAAATTAATTTATGTTAAGTTAGACCACTCTCACTCAAAATCTTAGATCTGTCGCTGCCGGCTGTCCTGCTGCGCGCCAGGGCCTGTCCGGTGCGACGCTTCATTCTTGTGTCTTCGTGGCACGCTGCGCGCCGCACGACAATCGCATGGCGGGCGAGCCGCCCCGATCAGTTGCCGTCGCGCGCCACTGCCCTGGCCCCCGCAGCACAACGTACTGTGCCTCGTTTGTTCCTCGTGGGTCTCTCGCTCTCTCACCGTAATGCTCTGCCTGGTCCACGTACAGATTGCTGAGCACATCCCAGTGCATGACAGATCAGATATTGCTGAACAAACTGTACCTGGTCCCTGGAGATGAAATGATGCCAGCAGAAACTAACGTGCTAAGGAGCTTCTTTTCTTTTTTGACATTAACGTGCTAACGAGCTCAGTAGTAGCATGCATGGTGTCCGATGTAATCATCTCCTCGATTCTGCTTCGGCCATGGCAGCATCGGTGTGGGCCCAAGATTTTTTACACCTGACACGCCGTCCTTTGGAAGATGCTACTCGCTGGCCCCTCCGTTTTGACAGCTTTTATGGCCTCTAAATTGGATTTGAAAGTTGAAAGACGATGTTCATGACGACGTTTCCAGCTATCATGCAGTGCTTTTATGGCCTCTAAATTGGATTTGGAAGTCTTGGCGTCAAGCAAGACATCATCGGCTCCGCCCCGACAAAATTGACGAGACTCATATTCCTCCCATCACATGTATATTACGGTCTGCTAAATGCTACGAAATTAAATCGACTGGCCTGTCTGGTTTCGTAGAAGGAATCCCGAATTGGCAGCAAAGTGGGAGGTTAATTAGCGTCTTTCTTTAGGTCCACTTGTCTCTCTTATTCTCTACCAACACCGCTAAATTATTCGATATCATGGGAGTAATGCACGTACCTTTTAGCAAAGGACCTTTGGAGAAAAATTGGGTCCGAAGCTAACAGCAGCATTAATAATGCCACGAAATCGCTGTGCAAGCATTACTGTTCGTAAACAAATAATTGGAAATGACTCGCGTGGCAGGTGCTCTGCTTATTCCCAGCCATGTAGTAGCATCTTTCTTCCCCGTTGCTTTCGTGAGACACAAATCAAGAAAAGCTAAAACAGGACGGCGACTTGTCAAAGCAATTAGCAAGAACCATGATAGTTTCTTCTTCAGGAGAGGAATACGCTACATACAATATTCCAACTGGTAGCACCTTACCGAGTACAAGAGTAAGAAACTTATTCTTGCGAAATCTTAGAGAAAAGTACAGTGTACACATCTCTATACCTTTTTATTTTAGGCGTACAAAAACCATAAAATATTGAAAAAGACAGAGAGAAAAACAGTGTTAAGGAGTATAGACTAGAGAAAATTAACAAAGTACAGTCTCTAATCTCCCAATTGGTCTTGCCCTTGTGTAAAATGACTTTAAAAAGTATATACGACGATTGCTAAATTCATAAAAAAATAAAACTCAGAAGTATCCGAGGTTGAACTCCCCGACCACCGAGCCCCGACCGACGTCGAAGTCGAAATGCGGCATGCTCTGCTCTTGCTGCCCGTGGCAGGGCAGCACGAACTTATTGTGCTCCAGTGCCTCCTCCTCGCCGCCGTAGCCGACGAAAGGCTCCACCTGCTCTCGGAGGTCCAATGCGGCGCCTCGCCCTCGAGCGCATTGTTCACCTCTGGCGCGCCCACGGCGCAGTTCCAGTTGCTGCTGTTGCTGGAGCTCTCGCCGTAGCCCAGGTTCTCCGACACGTCAAGCACGCTGCTGTAGTCCACGAACCCGGACGCGTCCTTGCCGCCAAGGTGGCCGTACATTGCAATGGCCGTCCCGTCGAAGCCGCCGCCGAAGCTGTCGGTCACCGGGAACGGGTCGAACACCTGCTGCTGTTTCAGGGCGAAACCGTCGGCGGCGGCGGCCTGTGGCTTCTGTTCTCGCGACGCCTGGTCCGATTCCACCGCCGCCGCGGTGGAGATGGGCTTGTGGGTGCCCGGGTCGATGCCGCGCTGCCGCAGCTTCTTCTTAAGGCAGCTGTTCCAGAAGTTCTTGATCTCGTTGTCCGTCCGGCCCGCCAAGTGCGAGGCAATCTGCGACCACCTGCATTGAATTTATTTCGTTAATCAAGCCACCTATGGATCATAATTAACCCACACTTCGCTAAAATCTCGAAAGGCATCGTACCTGTTCCCCAGGATCTCGTGCAGGCCGACGATGGCGTCCTCCTCCTGCTGCGAGAAGCTGCCCCGCTTCAGGTCGGGGCGCAGGTAGTTGATCCACCGCAGCCGACAGCTCTTGCCGCACCTCTGCAGACCTGGAGCACCAACGACGGTGAGACAAGATCACACATGCAGAACACAAGAGCAGAGTAGGAGCGAACTAGTGCGTAAGCGTGTGTGTGCATGCCTGCGAGCTTGGGCACGGAGCTCCAGCACCCGACGCCGTAGCGGATGATGTGGTTGTAGAGCTTCTCATCCTCCTCGGGAGACCACAGCCCCTTGCGCAGCTTCTGCTGGACGCCGCCGCCGGTGCCCCCCGCGTGCCGCCCCATTAGCCCGTCCGACGTCACGCCCGGCGCCGCTGGCACAACGAACGAACCAACCAACCACCGGCCGACCTCCGCTACTGGCTAGCTACCTCGTCAGTGTGTGTGATAGTTGGTTCGCGCCTATCTATCGGTCATCGAGGCTGGCCGGGGTATATATGGGGAAGCGGGCCAAGAAATGCGCACGTACAGGGGGAGACGAAGCAGCAGTCAAGTGGGTTTGAAGCAAGCTACTAGGTGATCGAGGAGTGTGTGTGTGAGCTTTGATGTGCTTGCACTGCAGTGGATTGGAGCTCAAGAAACCTTCGGTTTGTGGGAGAAGGTGGGCCTGATTAAAAATAGTTCGTGCGCGCGGGGGCGCCAGGAAGAAGAGCGACTTCTACTGTTGCTGTAGTAACAACGAAGAGGCAGGGACCGGAGATAGAGATAGATTGAGGATGGAAAAGATCACGGAGGAAAAGTTGGGTTAGTTGGAGATATGGCTTAAGATTTTCCTCGTTAGCGCATGGTTATGGAGCAGCATTAATTACCTCGGGACTCTTGCGATTACGCGAGCTAGGAAAACTCTCTCATCTGTAGTCACTCTAATTTCGTCTCTAAACCGATAGCTGCCACGCATGAGCATGAGCCTGAGCCTGAGCCTGTGAGGTTGACTTATGTTTGGTATTACGATGAATTGTATAAAGGTTTTTTTTGCTTACGGAGTAATAGTGCTAGCTTAAAACATTTCGAGATTAAAATGGCAAATCTTACCATGATATATAAATTTTATATAATTAACTAGATCTCACGCTGTAAAAATTATCCGTAATGTCATGTCTCTATATTTAGACATAGCGGCCACGCTACGGAGAGCGGCGTTTTGGCTCTTGGGAGCATGTGCACCCGCGATGAAAAAACAAAAATACTTTGGAATGTCAGAAAAATTTGCAGAAATGGCACTTGCAAATCTTCGGGTGCTTTGTATTTATGTATATTTTCATGTAAAAAGACTACTTCTGTGCCCTATGTGGAAGAGAAACAATTTGTAGGTCTAAAAAAGCAACATTTTTCTCCTATATCGTTCTTGTTTGCACACAGGGCTCAAAAGAAAGATTTATCTTTTCAAACGAATTTCACGAAGATTTACAAGTGAACAAAGTAATCAAACATTTACATTTAGTTTTCTCAAAAAAAATGACACTGGGAACTTAGTTGTTTTTTCACCGGCACCTTTCAATTACCACCACGCCATGCTGCTATACATGCTAGGTAAGCAAAGCAGAAGTCGTTAGCATCTTAAACTGTGCTTAATGAGTTTAGTCACTAATCGTACCAACCGTGCACACCAGGCTTTGCCGACCGTCGCGTTCCATCCATCTTGATTTGCAAATGGTGAACCGTGACAATCTGAAGCTAATTAAGCTAGGGGTGGAAAAAGGTTGCGGCAGAGGTCGTATTCACCCGTGTAAATACAGCACTGTTTTTCTCACATAGTGTTAACCGGATCACTGTTCCTGTGATCCTTCTGCGTCTAGCCGCCGACAGTTAGAATTGCGGTGTCGGCCCAGCGTCTTTCCAGAGATCTCCTGTCGCACAGTGCAAGTTTCGTGCTATGCAGTGGCGTCGCCAGCCGGAAAAACCTGTGGGGTCATGCTAATTTTTGGGATTATTTTCTTCACAATGAACAGTAACTGTACAGTAATTTTAGGCTTATTTTCACAAAAGCTGTGAGCCACTGGTGCTATGGGAACAACCTAACTGAATATAACTGTGGCAACGGTTGCAAGAAACGGGCTTGGGATAGATCGCAGATTTATTTGAGTGGCACTTTTAGAAGGGTACGTAAGAAAGAATTCTTGTGTCATTTCTCCCCCGCTGAGACGGATGCATGACAGGGGCTCAATTTGATGGTACTCTTCTATGTACATAGTTCTAGGAACACGATCAATTTGCCACTTACTGGTAATAGCTCACCACAGTTTTGGTCAACTTTTTTGGCCACAGTTGACTATGTTAGCCATGGGATCATTATCCAACACAAGAGAAACTCCTCGGTTATTTATATGTACCGTACTCTATTCCTAACCCATCTAAACGCCCCACGACCCTTAGTCGTTGCACCGTCGCCCCCCATGCTGCTTGTCATCGTGGACCACCTTTGGCTAAGATGCACGCCGGTGAAGACCACCGGCCTCAGGCTCGGTGGTGTCACCTCCTCTTCCTCCGTCTTGCACGTGTTTCTCCTCCCCATATGTTCCCTTTCTTCTCTAATGTTTGCCACCCTTTCTTTCACAACTCTTGCGAGCTTGCGGCTGCCTCCGGCGACTGTTGGCGGTGTCTTCAACGTATCAATTTGAAATAAGAAAAAGGAAAATTTATCAGCAACAGTGCCTAGCTTCGCCAACGCGCCTAGAGGCAAGAAAGATGGCTAGAGGTGCGGAGCGCAGGCACCGGAGAGCTCATCGAGAGGCGGAAATCGATTGAAACTTAAAAATTTAAGTCACACGTGCACTGGCAAAACATACATCTACTAGAAGAAAGTAGAAAAATCATGGGAAAAAAACAACAAAACTACTTTTTAACCAACAATAACCATAAGGAGGAATGACAAGCACTGTCTAGAGCAAAATGGGGTTGATCCCCTTGACGATTTATCTTACTGCGAGGAAATGATATGGTTTTTGACAAGAGACAAATATTTACTACTTTGCAGGTTATTTATTTATGTACCCACTGGCTTCGTACTTGGGTTGTGCTCCAGAAGCCGGCATTCGGGATATGGTTACACTGGCATGCAAGCATTTGGAGCAGGTGGTCAGGGCATGTTTTACCCGGTATGGATGGCAGTCTAGGCTCAGGATCGGCGCTCCATCACCTTAGCTTTTTATCTGGTTTTATTATTTTTGTCATGAACCATGTCTTTTTTTTGCTTCTTTGAATTTGCGTTGGCCGTGTGCATCCTTGATATGCAGAGGTCGGAGGTGAACTCTTATAGTTGTATCATCTTGGTGTGACAATAAAAGTCAATAAATCTTTCATTATTAAAAAAATAATCGTACGGCGACCTCTTTAAACAAACAATACATGTTGTCTTCATCCTGATTAATTTTCTTTTGATGCACGGAGCTGCAGACGTCACTTGGTCTACGTAACCGACGTGCTAGTTCATGCAAAGGCGAAAGTTACCGCTGAAAGGTGAAAAATCACATAACTGCTTCCGTCTCATCAACTTCATGGAAACCGAAAGAGACAGAGGAAAATCACAGCCGCCGAGGGCAGGCACAATGTACTGCACAACAAACAAACAGTACTACTCGATGGAAGGAAAAAAGTGAGATACACAGCAGTTGTACGTGTGCGAGCAGGCTCGATCGGCTCCATCGTACGTAGCACGCACGCACGTACGTGCGTGCCTTGAGAAGGCGATCAATCGTGCAATCATTCAGCTTCCAGTACACACGTTTTAGAGGACCCTGCCTAAAGCCGCTCGATCGCCGGCCGCGGCGTGCAGGAGAACCCGGCAAGCCGCACTTGGCTCACGCCAGAAAGGAAAACAAACGCACAAAAGCAAATCCATGATCGTGTTGTATATGTCAAACCTTTTTTCCTTTTCATGTTTTAGACCGGCCTTGTGCGACGTATTTCTTAACGACAGACAACGACACAGCATTAATGTTTTTTGTTCCTCGCTAATAATGCGTTTTTGTCGGGAGGGGGAGAACACAACACACATGTCACATGCACGACATGAAATGATCCGAATCTACTTAGCTAATTAAGCGCATCTGTACTAGTACCGATTAGTAGTAGGACCCCCGGTTAGTGTGGCTTGAAGGCTAGTGCCAAATGATGGCATCTACTATATAGTATAGGGGAGAGAGAGAGAGAGAGAGAGGCCGGAGAAGAGAGAGGTAGAAGTGCGCCGCGAAGGCTAGCTGCAACCGCAGGGATAGCGACGGAGCGGGGGATGTGTCCGCCCGGGCGGGGGCCGGGAAGCTGGAGCTAGCGTGCGTTGGAGAAAGCATGCAGGTTAGCGTAGCACGGAGACCACCCGGTGCTCGATCGCGCACGGCCGTGAAGGTTTGGTGATCTATCGGCGTCGGGCTAGCTTCCAACTTGCTCCACATCCATGTCCGGCCAGAGCTTTCCCTTAGTTTAGCTGGTCGATCGAGAGCATAGGCCTAACGGTCGTGCGCTTTGCGCTCGGTCTTCTCCTGCGAGCTAGTCTGCAACTGGATATGCATGGACGGTGAAGGTACCCGGCCATTTACTCACGTAACCGTGCACCGTTATGATCACAGCGCACGCTAGGGTTGGCAAGGTGTGGCAGCATTCGTGTGGATGTCTCGCCTTAATTCAAAGGAGATGTTCTGGAGGAATGGGATAAATGTTTAAGAATGTAGAGCATTTGTCCTCGGTCTCTTTGACTTTAGAGATTGCTTGGTCCGCTTGTATATATCACTGGTCTAATTGTCACCGCACAATTTCAATTGTTCGGGAAGAATATAGTATATATAGTATATATCGGTGGTGTTGGTTATTTGGAGGAGTTTTATTTCTTTAACGCCGTATCAAGATATACTCAATACAAAGAGTTTTTCCTGGCTTTTGCACGAAATATACACATAGCCAAAATTTTAACGAAAAAAAATACCTAATAAACTCAGGCCAAACACCAGGTTACTCAAGTCAAAAGAAGACATAAATAAATGAAGCTAAATCAAAGAATCTTCATAGCCCACATAAACGATGGCTAAACCTCCACCCACGCTTAGCGAAAAGCTCCCACAACACGGTCTCTAGTGAATGGCACGCCAAGTGAACTGCCTCTCGGTCCTCCGAGCCATACAACGCCGACCAAGATCATAGTCAGTGCGTGCACCTGTATATCACCTGTAGTGGATTATAAATATTTTGCTTATAAAAAATCACATCATTTCCACATAGCCAAATAGACTAACACAACGTGAAGACCCCACCTATATAGGCTTTTGCCTAACCCCCTGAGCCAAGAACCGAACAGGTCGAGTACACTAGTAGGGGGTGTAAAACCAGTTCCTGCATGTGTAACTAGCCATGTGAAACAAGCCACCGAGCAATCAAAAGAGAGATATTGGATTATTTTCACATTATTACAGAAGAACACTTAGGACTGCCCATCCAATTCCTTTGACGAAGATTGTCTTTTGTGAGTCCCTCCGACGTAGGTACCAAAGGAATATTTTTTATCTTGAGAGGAATTTCTAATTTCCAAAATTGGCTATTCTGTATGGGCACATCCTCATGCACAAGACTTGAATATAATGATTTCACAAAGAAATTTCCATTTTGATGTATGTTCCGTCTGAAACCATCACTATTGGCATTCAAGTTGACTTGAGTGACATGAGTGATGAGTATGTAAATCAAGCAAATTATACCCTATAATGGACCACCGGGATTAAAAAAATCAGGGGGTTTGTGCTCAGTACTTGTGCCATCGTAGCTTGTTTCTTATGAACAAGCTTGAAAAGCCTCGGATATTGTGCAAGCAGAGGTACTCCCTAACTAAGTGTCCAGCCAAAACCAAATTTGTGATCCATCCTATAGCTGAAAGGATCTATGATGGAGTAGAGTGGATTTCACTTTCATAAGGCCTGCCCAGAAATAGGAGTTCCCAAGTTTTCCAGTGTCCTGTGTCAACGTTTTATCTTTTAGGTATTTGTTTCTGAGCAAGGACTGCCATATGCCCTCCTTGTTTCGTAGCCTGAAAAGCCCCTTGCAGAGCAAGCTCATGTTTTTGACATTGGGCTGCTGAATACCCAGATCCCCTTGGTCATGGGGTCTGCACAATATAGACCATTTTGTATGTCGATATTTTTTCTTGTTCCCATCACTTTGCTATTAGAATCTAGACCTGAAATAATCAAGTCTTTTGAGGACGGCACGTGGTATCTCGAAAAAGGATAACATGTACATGGGTAAACTGCTAAGCACTGAGTCGATTAGTATTAGAAGGTGTTTTCCCCGCCAACTACTCAGGCGCTTCTCAAAGTGGTCCTCAACACCTTTCCACTCAACGTTTCGGAGTTTTCCTATAGTGGATAGGGATTCTCATATAATAGAATGTTAGGCAAGCCATTTCACAACCAAAAAGCTATTTAATATAGGTTTAAAATTCTTAGCCTCACCGAAACAGAAGATTTCGCTCTTATGAAAGTTCATTTTTAGGCTAGACAACTACTCAAAAGCACACAAAAGGAGCTTAAGGTTGGCAGCTTGGTCCAAATCATGTTCCATAAATAAGATGGTATCATCAATAAGATGGGGAATGACCCCATGGATTTAGCCACAATCTTTAGCCTGTTTGATGAGAATTAAAAGAATGCCGGCAACAATATTGAATAAGACATGTGATAACAGGTCCTCCCATCTAAGGCCCTTCAGATTCTGAAAATACGGGCCAATAGAATCGTTAAGCGAAGGACTTGATCCATTCGCACCACAGTGGGAAAAACCTTTCATCCATAATATCTGTTGCAGAAACAATCATTTGACTTTATCGTATACCTTCTCAAAATCAATTTAGAAAATGCAGCCATTGCGGGTGTCAGCAAGGTCACCTCCCACTGCCCACTGTTGGCAGCGGGGCCGATGCCGACACGACAACCACCATCGGCAGGCTTGGGGAGTTGGCTACTCCCTCTAACCGTGGTACGTTGTTTCGTTCTCTTGAACCAGTAGCTCAAAACTGTTGGAAGCCAACACCGGCCATCGAGGAGGTGTTCGCGATTGTGCACGTGAGGTATGCTTTGGTGTCACCCAAAGTTCAACACTAGCTTGCTCGGTAGGAATAACCTCCGGCGCAAGCTCCTCTTGTTTCTCTTGAGGAGTACTTTCTTGAGAATTTTTAGCTCTCTTCGAGTCTCGGCCTGGCCCCTTAAGAATGTCATCGAGTATATCATCATCCTCATCGTCGTAGTCCTCATGCGGTATGTTCTTTGTAATAAGCGGTGTCGGTGGGTTCACTAGGTTGTTCAACTGTAAAAAGTAGCTTGTATATCGTGTCCCCAACCGCAATCTCAATGCTCGGAGGAATCAAACTACGCTCAATGACTCCAACTTGTTGGTGGTGTTGGTGATACAACAAGTTAATGGTGAATGCACTCGCCACTAGTTTCCATGTTGCCAGGTAATCGACCTCCATGAGTGAAACTTAAGACATGTGGTGTAAGTGTGTAACACTTTTGCTGAATTGGGATGGCTATATATACATATCTAACATATGGAAACAATGCTTTACCTCACCAAGGTAGGCAGCTCTTCCCTTTCAATCGAGCTGCAGCAGTGGCTAAAAGACAAGCTGGCCGTTTTCCACCCACAAGAAAAAGAAAAAAAAGCTCAGCGCGAAAAGGTGGACAGTAACATAATATATATGTTGACAAAACTTGTATCCCCTCCCTTTTGTACCCTGTTACTCTGTTAGTATTTCTTCAAGGAAACTCCAATTTCGGTACCTAGGGGAGGACGACAACCGCTACGTCCAGTAGTACATACTGCTAGTTGACGTTGATTATTTCAGACTTCAGACAAGCTACTGGACATAAAAAAGGAGGACACCAAGCTTGCAACTATATACTACTATATAGCAATTAAGAAGCTGTTACCGCCACTACGATTACGTGGTAGTAGTATGCAGGATCGGTGCATGAATCGATCGATCGATTGCCCAGTTTATTAAGAATTTGTTACCACAAGTGCATGTCTCTATTGTGGGGTTAAAAGATCATGCAGGATTCTCCTACCTGAGGCTTGATCTTGACATGCCTCTTCTAGAAAGGAAAGTAAAAGGGCAGCGACGAGAGCGAAAAAAGGGGAGGAGCAGACAGAGAGAGGGGTGCATCATGGTGGCTCCTCTTTGAAGTTATGCAAAGCCCAAAGCTAGCAGCTAAATGGCTGCATTACACATCACATTACGCACATACGGTTCGATCTGCACAGCCACACATCCCACGCGCTACTAGTTTATTCGTCGCGACGTCGCCGCAGGCTCGCTTTGGCCTCCCCGGGTGTGTGAGAGAAACAGAGGTAGCTAGGCTGTGAGAGAGCAGAGGTTGCTGCGGTACCACTACTACTGACACTGATACTGAGAGTAAGAGGCCGTTGCCATCACAGAAAGATGGCGTGATGTGCACTTGCCTTGCATGAGTAACTTGCATGATTGAGCTGTTCGCTGGCCACAACGGAAAGCGCCTGCTTGCTCAAGCCATGCAAACCAAACCGGTGTGCACTAATTAATTCTGCCCCTCACCTAACTTAAGCCACCTTTTTCATATAGGAGGCTGAGGCTGGGCTAGTACACTAGTACTGTTACTTTCTCTTCTCTTTCTTGCTCTCACGGCACACTGATAAGAGCTAGCAGCTACTAGCAGCAAGCTGAACCAAGGAACATAACTAACCAGTGGTACTGTCTTGTTTCTGCCTGAGACGTGCATGTTTGGAGTGCAGGAAGTTTTGGTGCTACTAGTATTATTTCAGCATGACGAGTGGCCGTACCCGTGCGTGCAGTTTGTTGGCTTTTTGTCATTTTGTCGTTTCCTGAGAGGAAGTTTGCTAGATTCATTTGTTTCCTTTTGCTTGGATTCAACAACCATTTGGCTTAGAAATGGAATTGGATTCTGGTGCATGCTGAGCTAACGGACTAATCATTTCGGCGATTGATTTTACGGCCTTGGAAGCTCGAAACTTAGCTGCCTTAAATTCGCGGACACAATCTTCGTACTGCCAGATACAGTATATTCCTGCGCGTTAGTCATTAGAGATGCATCTTATTAAAACTTACGGGCAAAGCAAATTTAATCAGAGATCGTACAAGTACCGTAGATAGCAGGACGTCCGTACATATGTTTATGGGCTTAATAACAAACTGCAGTACAGAACGCACGGAGAAGGGTTTTTTTTAAAGAAAATGTTCTTCATTATTTGAACATTGGGAGCTTGAGCTTCAGGGGAAGAAAATATCGAATTTCCGGTCGTTTGTGAGATCATTGCAGAATAAGTGGAGTTGCCTTGATAGCTTAATTTCCACAGCCAGCTGGTGTCATCGAGATGATAGAGCATTAGCAACAGTAATACGGTGACATGAGAAAAGGCAACATATGGCTGCACACTCTGCATCTGCCTTGCTGCTTCAGAACTGTCCTGCCGGCCGACATGCATGACAGAGCAACAATGTAGCAGTCTAGCAGATCTGATCCATTTTCATGTTTCGCTGAAGCTTTGCTCCATTTCTTCCCTTGCAGCTCAGAGCTCAGTATCTCGCCTTCCCTTTTGTTGCTCTCGTTTTTCCAAACGACGTGACATTCTTTGCTGCGCCTGTGATCAAAAGATGCCACCCTGAAATCCAAACCTCCATCATGTCAACCGGAGACATTATCTCAGTGAAAAGGCACAATCTCAACGGGGTCTAACCACCGTGAATAATGCTATCAGCCACATATTTTAGTACATCAGCTGAAATATATTATTGCAGTAAATTCTTGCATCCTGCTTCCCAGGGAAGATATGTTGATGAAATCCTCCTCTGATTTCGACCTTTACAAAGGAACCTTCCTGTCCTGTTCCCAAAAGCATTTTTCTCCTCTTTTTTTCATTTCGCTAAAATGGGTGCATTCCCCTTTTCAATACAAAATCGCAAAGCAAACAGCTCAGGTGGCAGTACATCCAACAACTCTACTACATGACTGATCTCAGTACAAGAAGAATTCTCAAAACATGACGAGCATTGGTTCATTACGTCGCCGTACAGTACAAGGATACATTAGAAACGAACCTAAATTAAAGGCAGTGCAAGTTAAGGATACGATAGAAGCGAAAGAAAGAACAGCGTACCAACACATGGTATTATAGTTCTTGCTTAGAAAACCAACACGCGACCAGCTGGCAAAAGCAGAAACTGCTTCCCACCACTGGCCACTAGTGTATATGCGAATTGTAAACTCACGCTGTAGGCATGGAAAACGACGTGCTTGTCGCGCGCACCTGTCTGCAACGCAATCCACTTCCTGTGCTACCGCTACCTAGCTATAGCTCCCAGTGCTGCTGTCTCTTCAGTTTTAAACACGGAAAACTGATATGATCGAGACGAGTCGTCGTTCGTTCGCTCGTTTCGTACGTTCTCCCGCAAGTCGCAGCGTTGGCCGCAGGGTTTCAAAGACTCCATTTGCTGCTGAGAGCGACGCCTGAACCGTACTGTTATGGAACCCGCGGGCAGACGAATCGAGCGAGATCCTTTCGCTACACGGCGTCGCGCGTGCACTGATTTACGGCTTCCGGGCTCTATCCGGGTGCGTGGTGTCCCCGCGATCGGTCAGGAGGCCAGCGAGCGATCGAGCTTTCCGCCGACGATGCTAGCTGCGCGCGCCGCTGTCGCGCGTCGTGCGATATTCCACCTAGGATATGCTAGGACGCGACTCGACTGACGTGACGACGATAAGTAAATACAGGGTAGTAAAAATCGGATCGCACCTTTTGACGTGTCGCGGCGCAGGCCCTGCATGGCGCACTCACGAGGTTGACCGCCGCGCCGGGCTTGGCGGCCAGGGAGTGTCGGCACGAGACGACCTACGAACGCACGGCCGGAGCTGGCCTCGGCCTATAGCGCGCGCTCATATTCGCCTTCGTTGCGCTACAGCTTGCACCGATCGACAGAGGTAGCTTCTACCCGGCGCGCATGCACTACTTGGGCATCGATTGACGATTAAACGCCGGTGGTATGGTTTCGCCCGTCGATCTCGCGAGCGCCGACGGGTCCCGTCACGGCCGCAGCTGTTCTTGGCCGCACGCGCTGCCTCACGACGGAGAGCTACGCGTCGGTTTCACTAACTACTTGCTTTGGCCACCCTTTTGTCAAATTCAAATAACGCAGATAGACATGTCTCCCCTCCAAAAAGGGCTGGCTACCCCACCGGCCGGGACGTCGAAAGGCGCTCGAAACCATGGGAATCCTCTGCATCGATCCCTCCTGCATGCGTCCGTGCCTGCTCGTCCGCTGTAAGCCTGTAACAAACGTACGCGCCACCTCGTCGACGTGCATGCATGCCTAGCTTGTTCCATCCATGAAAAACACCATTAGGTAAGTCCGTAAGTAATTCAGGGAACAGCAGCTGAAGCAAGGCACGTTGCGTGGGCGCGGCCGGGATGAGAGACCAAGATAACCTGCAGGACAGCGAACGATCGACCACGTCTCACACACGCCCGAGTCCCCATCCGTAATCACGTCTGTGTAGAACAACAGTACCATCTATCTATCTATCTATTATATACTAAAAGTAGAATATAATAGAAAAGTCGATCAAGACTAGAAATTCTTACAAAAAAAAACATCCGACCGTTCATCTGATGGACCCTTTTGTACCTAAACAGATCACAGCCGATAGATCTTCATAACCGCACCTAAACAGATCACAACCGATAAATCTTCATAACTGCACCTAAACAGATCACAGCTAATAGATCTTCATAACTGCACCTAAACAGATCACAGCCGATAGATTTTCATAACTGTACCTAAATAGATCAAAACCGATAAATCTTCATAACTATACCTAAACATATCACATCCGATAGATCATCAGAACTGTATCTAAATAGATGGCTCAGTATAACGACTAGCAGGTCGGCTCGCGATTTGAATTTTATTTCCTGTACTGATCTAATATCAGGACAGCTCACGATTTGAACTTTTATTTTCCGTACTGATATAATATCACACATACAGGTAAAAAATAAAGATAATTAAAAATGTTTCCTGCGCAATTGCACGGGACACCGTGCTAGTTGTGTTAATGATCGTATTCGAGTGATCGGCTTCTAGATGATCGGCCTCTGATGGGTTGCCAATCGAAGAAAATTAAGTGGCCAGATCACATATATACACTCTTTTAAAAGTTTTTTGCACAGATCTCAAAGCATCCATAGGTAAATAATAAAAGGGCATATTAGTCAAATTAGTTTGGGTCTAAATCCCATGGAGTGAGTCGTAGAGAAGAGAACCAATGAGCGGGTCTGGACCGGGCTGGACACGGACTTCGAGTCTAAACTAATTTGACTAATATGCCCTTTTGCTATTCACCCATGGATGCTTTAAGATCTATGTAAATTTTTTTTTGGAAGAATATAATCGCAACGGTTTGTAGATCTTAATCGATGCCCGTGAGGAACGTTGACTTGAGTGTCACGTTAAGTGGGATTTAGAAAGAACCTGTCGATCGATCGATCGATCGTCGATGGATGCATGACGGGGCCTGAGTGACTGCCCAAACATGGAGTTGAACTATTTGTGTACAAGGTGGATTAACTTTTGAACCCCTTGTGTGTTAGTGTCGTCGTGGTTGCCATCAGCGCTGATTAGATTTCTTCTAGAATTTTTTTTTGCGGCACAACTTAACTAAAATTTTAATTAGTTGTATTGTTGAGTGCTCCTTTCCTTTAGTCTTTTTTTTTGCAACATGGTATAGTGGCAGTATATGGTCAATCTACTGCACACGTCCTTATAACAATCACTCAAAGGCCCACGCGCCTAGTCCAATCTTGATAGCGTTTTCTTGATTTTATAGCTTGGTAAAAAAGCCTACGAATATTTGGACGAGTACTGCCAAACATAGAGTACTTTTGAATTATGCTCGATCATTTCATTTTTCGAGTTGGTGATCAGTGCAAAACAAATTAACTAATTAATGAGATATGGACACTGGTTAAGTGGGTCATGCCTATTCGCATATGACCATATGCCATGAATGCCACTGGGCCCACGCCTGTGAATTGCCGCTCTTGTACATATATAACTATATATATACTCCATGCATGTTGATAACTTCCGACGCAAAAATAAAATATCAAAGCGTGCATGAATGGTCCCAGTCAGCTATATACATGCAGGATGGAAAGTTCCCAAGCCTTTGCAACCAGAAATGTCAAGACTATTGACAACCATGCTGTGCCATGCTTTTCTCTTTTGCAAGATGCCAATATCCAACAAGATCTATATTTGCTCAAGCCATTGTAGTGCACGTCAAACCTATTTTCGCGGTCGCTTTCTCCGGGCCTAGAGTATGTCCCCATGTCCAAGCCTCCAACTCTCCAAGGGAGAAAATCCACAGGATTCCGCTTTTGCCCTTCTCTGTATCTGTTCCTTTCTAGCTAGTCCCCTTAATTTCCTTGCCTCCCTGAAAGATCAACGTCGCCGTGATCATCTTAGCTTGGTAATTTTTTATTTAAACAGGAGATTTGCGGTCATACCCTATCCCTTACAGGTTTCCTGCATATACCAACGCTGTGCAGGAAGTAGAAACTTGCCAGTGCAAGCAAAAGATCAGCTAATAGCAAGAAGTTTTATTTTTTACGGGGAAGATAATGCGCAAGCGTTATTTTGTCGAAATTCATCGCATGCATGATGAGGTTTTGATCAGGGAACTAATCGGTTGCTGCTAGTCCATCTGCCAGCCACATCCCCACAACTGTTCCAATCTTTTCGTTTCAGAAGTGTGAAAGTGGTCTACAGGTAGAGCCACTGGTCTGAACTATGAACAACTGAATAGTAACAGTAGGCGCACGAGTCCATTGAGTATGCAGAAGAATAGTGATTTCTCCACGGCAAAGATCGTGTCCGGGCACAACAATGTACAGATTCTTGGACCCAAGCTATTATCATTTGCCTTGTGCAAATAGTAACGACATGATTCCAAGGCCTGTGTAGTAATTCACGACAACTTATGTTTCAGATCCTTGAAATTGCAACCTTTGTGGGCATTCTTTTCGGATGGAGGGCAGAGACTTTCTGGAGAACGATCGGTCCCCGCGGGTTTATCTTGAACAGGCCAGTAGGCCATAACAAGCGGTGTCCGGCCTAGTTGCCCATGATCTAGGCCGTAGCCCACAGGGATAATCTGAGCCTTCTACTGCTGAAACCGATGGAAAAGCCGAAAATCTCCACACGGCGTAGGCGCAATCGAGCCCGTCGTATCCGATGGGTCAGGGACACGAGCCCGT
The DNA here is from genome assembly GCA_019208055.1 of Stipa capillata. Lineage (NCBI taxonomy): Eukaryota > Viridiplantae > Streptophyta > Magnoliopsida > Poales > Poaceae > Stipa > Stipa capillata. Next base: position 115,297 of record JAGXJF010000749.1, on the reverse strand, counting down.
CGCCACAACGCCCAAAATGGATTGGGCTATGCTGCCAGGCCCGCAAACATTGCAGTCGTTCTGAAACTCACAATGGATTAGCTGGATTGAATCAGGTGGATTTGTTTTCTTCGTGTATTGAGTGGGCTCTCCTATGGCCCAATACAGATGTTACCAAACGGGCTGGCAGGTCTTCGCCTTTCATACTTGGTCCTTTCAGATTTACTCGTGCAGTTCCCTCAAAATAACAAAAAGAAAACGTGCAATGCAAGGAAAACAGAGTACCAGATTGCTGTCTATACTCTCATTCTAACTTCCAAGTCTAACTGGGCTAGTGACAAAAATATATCTATACACGTATAAGTACTTCGATACTGAAAACATTGACTCTGCTGTGATCAGAATACTTGATGATTCTTCTATTAATTAGAAAGTTCCTAGAAACGGAGAAAGGCTCTAACTAGCTGATGACGTGTCACAAGCAGAATTTCTCAACCAAAGTTAGAAAACGGACTGCTGGTAGTTGCCTACCACATCTACAGAGACGTGCAACCTATACAAAAGAGCTCTGGGTCCTCCCAGTGACCATTTCATAATCAATTCTCGTGATGTGTATGCTATATAAGCTTCATTAGCTTCCATTCCACACAACGGATGCGGCGTTGGCATCCGAAGATGCCTCTCAAGTCTCATCGTCCTTGACCGATACTTATTGCGTGACACAAGATGGTTGAGAACAAGAGATAATTTACCCCCATTTTTCCTGGATAGCATTGCACTTACCATATACCAAAGTATCATATACAATCCTCAAAGAAAATACTGCTATATACAACCCATTTTTACTTAAACTAATCTCATTTAGTTTTTAAATCTAACCTGTGCATCAAGCTAATGCACACAATCTAACAAAAATGTAATCTAGATGTTTGAGAGACACAGTGCTAGTACTACAGTAACATAGTAGTAGATTAGTTAAGTGAGCCAAGTCATCTACCCACCAAAACCAGATCGCTCTCCTTGCTTCCCACCTAAACAAAACCAAACACAAGCCACAGAGCCTCAGAGGAGCCAGGAGGAAGCATGGCGGGAAGGAGAAGGTCAAGCCAACCGTTTTTTTCTCACCTTGGCTCGCCTCCTCTACTCTTGGCGCCAAAGCAAAAGCCGTTAGATTATTGGTCACCATCTCCAACCCGACTCCCCTCCCTCCCTCCCTCCCACCCATTTATCCCTCGAGGCGCCAAACCAACCGTGCCAATGCTGCCCCACCCCACGACCGACCATTTCCCACAATGCGGCCACCTTCGTCGGCGGCGGCGGGGGCGCCCGGGACGAGCCGCGGCGGCCGTGTCTCGGCGTTCACGATGCGCGTGGTGGCGCGCATGTCGAGGGCGCGGTGGTTCATCTTCCTGAGGCGGGTGTACCAGTACCAGAACGGCCCGAGGTCCGACCTGGGCTCCAACCCCTTCAACTCGCCCGGCTGGCTCGCCCTCGAGCTCGGCGTGATCGTCGCGCAGATGGTCATCACCACCGCCGTCGTCGCCTCCACCCCCAAGGAGCGCCCCGCGTGGCCGCTCCGGTTCTGGGTCGCCGCGTACAACGTCGGCAACGTGCTCAGCTTCCCACTCCTCTATTGGCGCCACCGGCATTCCTCGGCGGCCGCCAGCCGCGGGGACGACCTCGAGATGCACGGCGCCAGCGACGCTCTAAGGTTCAAACTTCAACACGTTTTGCGAAAAGGGTCGAAATTTCATGCTACAAATTTTAAGTTTCTCGATGAAAATTCTCGTGCGCCAATCGCAGGAACAGCTCGTATCTGATGAACAAGGCGAGGGCGTTCCTGGAGCTGTTCTTCGCGATGTGGTTCGTGATGGGGAACGTGTGGGTGTTCGACGCGCGGCTCGGGTCGTTCCACCGGGCGCCGAGGCTGTACGCGCTCTGCATCGGCCTGCTCGCCTGGAACGCCGTCGTCTACTCGCTCCCCTTCCTCCTCTTCCTCCTGCTCTGCTGCTTCGTCCCGGTCGTCGGCTACGCGCTCGGGTACAACATGAACTCGGCCTCCGTCGGGCGGGGCGCCTCCGACGAGCAGCTGGCCGCGCTGCCGCGGTGGCGGTTCAAGGAGCCCGACGTGCCGAGAGACAGCGAGCACGACGATCAAGTGAGTGCATGTCAATTTTGAATATATGCTTTTGCAGATTTCCAGGCACAGATAATCTGGGTACGTAAGTATTAGCAAAGGTAGCAGCATTTCTTTGAGGTGAGGTAGGCAATTGGAGTACAAAACGGGATGGCAGGCATTCACCGAACATTGGCAAGCTAAACTTATAAGGATATCACACAAGGTGGTAAACGTGCGTGAGGAATTAGAACAGGATTCCGTTTTGGGCGATACTAAGATAAGAAACACTAACTTTACCTTTTCGGACGGTGCCTTAAGATAACAAGCATCTGCCGTGCTATTTAGTAACATGGCACACATGAACTAACCCTTCTCTTTCTGGGATGAAACATGCATGTTGAAGAAACCTCTGTGAAGTGTGAACTGCTTCAACCCATTGCAATATTTAATTAATCTGGCTTTCATAAAACTATAATTGCAACTGCAGGAGTGCTGCATATGCCTGGCACAGTACAAGGAGAAGGAGGAGGTGAGGCAGCTGCCGTGCACACACATGTTCCACCTGAAATGCGTGGACAGGTGGCTGAGGATCATCTCCTCTTGCCCTCTCTGCAAGCAAGAGCTCAGCTGATCGATGTCTGCATATACACGGCGCCCGCCGGTGATTGATCAGTGGAGTTTGCACTCTAAGCCAGAGGCGCGTCGATCGGATGGCGCGGCGCGGTCGGATGCATGCACTACACCTCGCAGAGCTCTCTTTCTCCAATCCCTCTACTAACCTACACTTGCAAGTTGCCGCAGATGGAGATAGGTTAAACCGGCTTAGGCAGGTGGAAAATGTGTAAATGAAATGATTGTTTTTTCTGTGTGATTTTTGCTCTCCGCATATAGTTACTGAATAGAAACCCAAGGGCAGATGGCGTATCATCAAGTTTCGTTCGCTCTCCCTTCGGCTTATTGTACGATGCCAAGACAGAATGACTCAAGAATTGTTATTTTTTAACTTCTGAACAAAAGAGTTTTTAAGTTAATTTGAGAGCTTAGCATTGCTATGGCTAGAGCGGATGGTTCGCTCGGATAATCTACAAACGTTAGAAACCTGGCTTTAACGCTTGGGCCTCAAAATTTTCCAGATGACAGCAACATGCGTGTGCGTGCCGGCGCTCCAGAGGGCCGTGGAGTCCCGATAAATTCCTAGCCTAGGTTTATTGTAACTAGGCCGAGCATTATGGGTTTGGTTCGATTTGAGCTAGCCCGAATTTACAGCCAGGATTGGCGTAGTATTTCAGCCTGCTGACTGAGCTGGCTTAGCCCACTCGATCCAATCTTATTGGAAAAGCAAATTAATGCCTGGTGACGTGCTGCATTTAAGCCCAAATTCAGAGCCCAAAAATGGCCTGACCCAAGCAGCTCAAATGTAGCGGGCTTTTCTCTTAGCCAACTCATACTTGCCCTACCGGGACTCTCTAGTGTGTCTAAAATTTTAAGCATAATTTGTTTGTTTATCCATTCAATCCGGCATATTAATATTTGTACACATCCCGTCTCAAAAAAAAGAAATCTTTGTACATATTCAATAGTCACAAGAAATAGGCGAAAAATAGGGGCAGAGAAGCATTTCCCGCAGTAGAAGACGAGCTGGAGCCTGGAGATACTTCCTTCCGCCTTCGGCTATTTGAAGATCTCATCTCATTCTGGTCTCGCACTCTCACAGCCCATGCTGAGGTGATGCCTGCACCGATTCCTTGCCATGCGTTTTACTAACGGATACGCATTCCCGTCACGTGGTTGACAAGTCAGATGCGTGCTCCATGACTGCGAAATAGACGTGCTCACTCCAGTCGTTGGTCACGGCACGCATGGTGAAATCGCGAAGTTTTCGGCGGCGAGTGAGAGGCTGACGACGGCCAGTAAATTTCCTAACTAGCCCGGCGCGGAGGAGCTAGGCGATCGCGCTCGCCGTCAACGTTCCCCGGTGGCCCGGTGGCCGTACCTAGCCACGTTATTTGATTTGTTTTCTCGAGCGTGACATGGACCGGTTAAAGTACTTGTTGCAAAGTTGCGTTACGATCGCTGACTTATGGCTTGGCGGCTACAGGGTAGAGCTGTGCTAAGATGCAGAAAAAAAAGAGAAAAAATGACGCGATGGATCGGCGTACGTGGAACTGTGGAAGTCGAAGGCGTGGTCTGACATGTGTAGATGTCGTGATAGAATGACGCAATTGTTGCAGCATAGTAACTGATATGTATCTGTCGTGTCTGTGAACACTACGGATCTGATCTGCACGCCATGTGTATGTGATGAACGACCATGATCAATAAAGACACTCTCGATTGTTTGCTATTCTTGCTGCCATGCACGCACGTTGCCCGTAGATAGACGAGATCCTCGTCACTGGAGGAGCGGTGCTACGCTACATGCATGGTATGAGCAAGAGAACGTTTACCAGCCATGAATTCGGTTATGGCAAACCACATTCATTGTGCGGTAGCGACTACCAAGACGACTGGTCGCTAACCAACCAAGAACGTCATAAATGATAAACCATGAATAGAACGATTTAATGCTGCATCAACCAACGAACAACCGATCCATGCCATTTGTTAGCAATGGACATCTACGTCGGACTTGGACAGTAGAGTGCATAAGGCTCTGCGAATGTCAACCTGTCAGGTGGCCGGTGTGGTACAGTACTTACTTAAAAGCTGCATGGCCAATAACAATTTCAATAGCATTTATTTTTAAATCCTTTTAGATAAAGTATCTGTTGCAAAATCACGAGACACACGTGAAAGCGCAGATCTAAACCGAGACACCGCAGAAATTGGCAATGAGAGACACCGACGTTTTTAATGTGGTTCGGTCACTAGGCCTACGTCTACGGGGCTTGACTACGGGCGTTCCTCCCCATCTATTAACTGTCTTTCAAGTTACATATCACAGTTACACAGGGTGCCTTTATTTATAGGAGGCCCGGGTTACCGAAGTTTGACACGAACTCCGCCATATCCATACTACAACTCCAAGTCATACCTGTAACCTACCCCGAACACATATTCGATACAAACTCTACAAACTCCACCTTGGTGAATATGTCCTTCACCATCTTGAAGTCGTCTTTACACGAATTTCCGTGCTCCAGTAGGATTTGGGTTTCCTCCTTTGTAGCTCACCGACCGGAGCCACCCGACATGTCTGAATTGACCTCAGACTTGTCGTCCCCCACTGCAAATATCGCCATGCCTGCTTCCTTAGTGACTCCACCTGTAATAATGTATCATTGCATCTCATAAAGATTATTTATAGTCCTCCTTCCCTCCATCACAGTTTCCTTGTCCTTCTTGATTCTCATGGTTTTCTTGTCCTTGTCAACTTCGTAGACAAATCCATTATCATGTAGGGACCCTAACGAAATTAGATTCCTCTTGTACCTTGGCACATGTCTCACACCCCTGAGTAGTTGCTCTCCGCCATTACTAGTCTTGATCTTGATGTCACCAATCCCAACAACACTATGGCTTGTGTCATCACCTTGGTAGACCCTCCCAAAATCACCAGACTTGTATGTGTTGAACCACTCCTTGTTTGGTGTCGTATGAAAGAACTTGCTGAATCCAATATCCACGCTGTTGTAGACTGATCACCTGAAATCATGAGAACCTCACAAGTATTTTCTCCACTGTTATCACCTCTCACAACCATATTGGCGCTTGGTTTGGCCTTGTATTCTAGACAATCTCTCTTCATATGTCCCCACTCCTTGCACTTGTAGCATTGTAGTCCCTTCTGTTTCTTGTTCTTTGATGACCTACCCGCTTCATGTCCTTTCCCGCTTTGGTCACCTTTGACCGGCAAACCCGCAGCATGAGCATGAGACTCCACTGTATTATTTTTCCTCCTCAAATCTTGAGCCAGTAACGTTGCAGTAATCTTTGCAATCTTGATGGTTTTCTTGCCGTACGTCAGAGTAGTGACCAAATGATCATAGGACGGTGGTAGAGAACACAGAAGAATCATGGCCTTGTCCTCATCATCAAGCTTTACCTCTAGTCGTGCTAGATCCGTAACCACTTGATTGAAGATGTTCACATGCTCTGCAAGATCCGACCATTCCTGCATCTTTAGCTCGTATAACTTTTGCTTCAGATACAGCTTGTTGGTCAGAGACTTGGACATATATTGAGCCTCCGGCTTTTTCCATATTCGCTTTGGCGAAACCTATCCATCACATAATACATCACCGTATCCGACAGACTCAGCCGTATGATCCCGGCTGCCCTGACTTTTAGTTTCTCCCACGTATCATCCTCCATCTTATTTGGCTTGACATCTTGCAAGACTTTTGAGCAACCTTGTTGCGCCAACAAATCTTTGACCCTTGTCTGCCACAAGACGAAATTGTTTGAGCCGTCAAACTTCGCCACCTCGAACCTTGTTGACGACGACATGTCGCCTTTCCCGAACAGATCTGAGAATCCGACCTGATCGCCCGCTCCTTGCTCGATCGATGCCGCACCGATCTCCTCCTTCCGGCACTCATTTTCTAAACGCGAGCTCTTCTCCTCTTTAGAACTTGTGCTCTCCAGGTTGCTTGTAGGCTTCAACTCTTGAGATCTCGTGCCTTGAAGCCTCCCCCCAACCCCTGCTTTTATAGCAGTCCTTGGACCCTCAAATCCAAGCCGGACTCCTATTCCGAGTCCCTTTCCTTCCAAAATTTGGAATCCACTTCGAATTGGAGCAAAAAACAGATTTAATCCTGAAATTTGGCTGAAAACCTTTCAAAACGCGTCCTGAGCCTCCCCCACACGTTCTGGGTCCCTCCTGGGCCTCCCCGAGCCCCACCTGGGCTTTCTAGGCTCCTCCCGAGCCCCCTAGGCCCCGCTGGACCCCTCTCGAGCCCGCCCGAGCCCCCCAGGCCAAGCCTGGGCCTGCTGCCCCGCGCCTGGGCCGGCGCCCGACCCCGCCAGGCAGCGCCTGGGCTGCGGGCCACGCTTGGACCGTGTGCCCGCACCTGGGCCAGCCTCGTAGGGCCCCCCTGAGCCGGCGCTTGGGCCGCTTGCTCCGCCTCGGGCCGTCGCGTGACTGGGCCGGCGCGCGGCGCGCCTGGGCCACCGCCCTGGGCAGCCGCCGCCTCTCCGCCCGGCCTGGGCTGCCAGGCCAGGCCGGTATGCGCCTGGGCCGGCGCGCCAGGCCGCTCCCAGGCTGTGGTGGCGAGCCATGGCCGGCCAGTCGGTCGTGCTCCCGTGGTCGTCGCCGCGCCACCGCGTTTCGTTGTTTTTTTTCTTTTCCTCGCTCCACCTCGCACCAAATTTTTCACTAAAATTGTGAAAATACCGGCGCCCTTTTGAAGCGAATTTTCACGACGTGCTCCAGGCTCCACCTCGCCTTGTGCACATGCCGCCGTCCTCCGTCTCGTACCGCCGGATTCCTCTGCACTGCCTCAAGATCTTCTTGAACCTCGCGCTCTGAAACCACTTGTTGCAAAATCACGAGGCACACGCGGAAGCGTATATCTAAACCGAGACACCGTAAAAATTGGCAATGAGAGACACCGACGTTTTTAACGTGGTTCGACCACTAAGCCTACGTCCACGGGGCTTGACTACGGGCGCTCCTCCCCATCTATTAACTGTCTTTCAAGTTACATATCACGGTTACACAGGGTGCCTCTATTTATAGGAGGCCCAGATTACCGGAGTTTGACACGAACTCCGCTCTATCCCTACTACAACTCCAAGTCCTACCTGTAACCTACCTCGAACACATATCGACACAAACTCAACAGTATCGGGTTTTTGAAACATTCTTTTGGTAGTAAGTTTTACTAAAACTAGCGAAGATTCACGTAGCTAATTAGATTCTACACCTCTAGCGGTGAATCTCGTAGCTAATCGTTAATACAAGTCATTTTAAATCCGAGCACATGAATTAAGAGTAAGAGGTGAGGTTTTTGGTTCCCTTGATTCTTCCAAAAAATATTGGTTCTGTTCATTTATTTATTCATATAAAGTAATGATTTTCCTCTAGTGCTGGGAAAGGGAAGGATCATATTCTACCGGTAACAAACCGCAAACTAGCCTCAGGCACGCATAATAAATCTTTAAAGAAAAGAATGAGAAGTCATGTCCAAACCATACTAAGGTTTCATTGATTGTATTACCGAAATACATCATATTAAAAGCAAAGTGTTTCAAATGGATTATAGAAAATTGTTTTGTACTCTATAAAAAGGACTTCATAAAACCTTTTAGTTCCAAAATGCCGCTAAGAGTTTTAACCTCGATGTGCTATGTATTTCTAGGGATTTCAAATCACTTGTAGACTTAGTTTTAGTTCGATGATTAGTGATGGCAGATATTTGGAATTCGGTTTGTGTATATTGCCAACAACTTAGAAGAACCTTCTATTTGGGAATTGAATATCTGTCTGCGATGCAGAGCTATTATGAAACCTTAAAAAAAAGTTTATTTTTAACCCTCAACTGTTGGTTGAATCTAGAATTGATCCCTGAACTCTAAAATCAGACAAATTTGACAAAACCGAACATATTTAATTCCTCATCCCACTCTAAGCAGTTTGATTGAAGACATGGTAGTGGTTTTGCACATGTGGTTGGCACCCAATCAGAAAAAATATCAAGAAAAGAATCAGAAAATTTATAAAAAAATCACGAAAACTCTGTATTTTTAGATCTAAAAATTTATAAAAAAATGGTTTTAAAATATAAAAACATCTAAAATTTTATTTAGAAATGGGAAAATTCATAAAAATAAGTAAATTTCAAAAATAGAAATATCCCATAAAGTTACTAGAATTAATCTAGCAAATAGAAAATTAAAAATTTTAGGGAAAAGGGAAAAAATCAGAAGTACATATTCTAAAAAAACCATGGAATTCAAGATAACACACAAATAATTTTTTAACATTCATGAAAAATTTAGAAAAATAAAAAAACCAGAAGTGTCCCTAGAAATACGAGAAAACAAATATTTTTTGAACATTCATGAAAATTTTCCTTTTTCTATTTTTTTGTTTCTCATTTTGTAAATTCCTTTTTTTCCAATAAATTAATTTTCTGATTTTTCCTTTTTTTTCATATTTTTAGAAATACATCTTGAGATTTCCTAAAAGGGAATTCTTTTTTTTCTTTTTTTCTTTTTTTTTAATTTTTTTTTGCTAATTAGGCTGTTATTTACGTGAAACCACCACCACGTCATCGATTAGACCACTTTGAGTGGGGCAAGGACCAAGTCTATCTGGTTTTAAAACTTAAGGGTCAAGTTTGTCTAATCTAGAATTTAGGAACTAGATTCGGTGAATAGTTGAAAAACTAAAATATGTTGTTTTATTTTTAAAATATAAGGATCATATGAATGAATAATTTCACTTAGGGTATAGAAACAAGAGAACCGCATGCACAATTCCTTTGAAATTGTTTACGGGTAAATCTTAAGGTTTTGTTTGGAACATGGAATTTTGTCCGGCATTTCACAGAATAGGCAGTTTTTGGTGAATCCAATGATCGGGGCATATTCAATTTTGAGTCATCTTCTACTCCTTAATTTCTTTAGCCTTTTGGATTTGAAAACTTTCGTAAAGCAACACGCATGTGCGCTTCAATAAAAATTTAGCAAGATTTATAAGTTGATCTTCAGTTTTTATTAATTATAGCGTGTGATTAGAATATATACTCACATAGACATATATACGTGTATAATGGTGCGTATGTATATACGTATTTCTTGTATATACATAAGAACTAAAAATTTATTTGCAGCGTGCCTCCTGCAGTTGTCGCCGTCACGGATCCGCGTGGCATCTCCCGTCCTTAAATAATCGTGTGCTCAGAAGCCTATTTTCCCCGCAGAATTTCCGTTGAGGGCGAGCAGCAGAGAGAGCTCCTCGCTTCTCATCCTCCCTCTCCAATACTCTCCACAAGATTTCTGCCACCCCCCCACCCCTGCTCGTCCCCTCCTGTTCGCGCGCGCGTGAGGTGAGCGCAATGGCGGCGGCGGCGGTGGCGATGGCGAACGGCTCCGGTGGCGACACCAAGGCCGAGTTCGCGGAGATATACAACAGGCTCAAGGAGGAGATGCTCGAGGACCCCGCCTTCGAGTTCACCGATGAGTCGCTCCAGTGGGTCGACCGCGTAATGCCTCCTCCCCGTTTCCTCTCTTCTCCATCTCTGGTAGTGTCGCTGTTGGTTTTATCTGGTTTTAGAGCGGAGGAGGCCTGCATCCTCGCGTCGAAGCTTAGAATTTCTACCGGGTTTTCGGGGCTTTGGATGATCGTGAAGGATCTGGTGACTCACCGGTGAAATTCTTCCGGTCCCTGCAATTTTGTATTCCTGATCGTAGAATATTTGTTGGGGGTAGCAGAGTGAGGAAACACGAAAAGGCGCAGTAAGGATTTGCAATTTGGCAACTGCAACTCTCGAAATAATAACTTCTAAAAGGAGTAACAATTTTTTACAACTTCTAGTCGCCTTAATTTGAGTTGTTCGTTCCAGTTGCTTTGACATAGTGAACAAATCTTAGGTTCAGAAGGAGTATTTGATAGTCTGGCGGTGGAGCATACCATCTAGTATTCACTTACTTAATAGATTATTGACATCTCATTTAGTATCATAACTCCTTTTCTACAAGTTCATTTTTAAGTCCAGGAAACCATGAATGTAGTTTGATCATGAGTATCTCTTAAAAGAACATAGACAATTGTTTTATAGGAGTTATTAAAAAAACTCAAATAAGGTTGCTGGCTGGACAGAACTAAGCTGGTTACATCACTTTCCGTTGTCAAATTGAGTTGTGCCTGTGCGAGGGTGGATCTGGATTAAAGGAAAATGTTCAAACTCTTAAGTACTACTACTGCCTATGGTCACAAACTCTTCTTATTTTTATATATCGTTGTTCAATGGAATCTTAAAATATTTACAGATGACATTGATGTTTTCGCTATTAAATCAAATAGTGTACTATCATCTTCTGATATTTTATTGACTTCAAAATTTGTTGTGATAAAAAAAGGTCAAAGCTACATCTTGCAGACTGGAAATCGGGAAAAAACAATGGTTTATGTCTTTTTGTGTGTGTGTGTGTTAGTCACTTTCCATTGGTTAGACGTAGGTATTACAGATAAAGAAAAATAGGAGAGCATCACAAATTTTTCAGTAGAGGTTGAAGCTTAATCCGCTCACGTTTGTGCTAGTTATGTGATGGATTGTTTCTGTTGGCTGTTGTTAGTGGATACATATTGGAGGTGTTCAATGGATGGGTCTTACAATTGGATGCTCCGTGATTCTCCACTTTATTCCCATATCCGTTTGCCAGTGTTTGTGCCTTGTGGTCTGAAGAAAAATACCCACAGAAAGTATCAGTTGATGTTCTTTATTCAATTTCTGTGTATTTTGTAACGAAATGAATAATATCTGCTATTATGATTTAAGAATAACGTGCGCTAAGTAAACAACCCTTTCAAACTCATTTCTTTCATTTGGATTAGATGCTGGATTACAACGTGCTTGGAGCGAAGTGCAACCGCGGCCTCTCTGTCATTGATAGCTACAAGATATTGAAGGGTGTAGATGTTCTTAGCAAGGAAGAGATATTTCTTGCCTGCACCCTTGGTTGGTGCATTGAATGGGTAACACTTCCTCCTCGTTATTGCTTTAGAGATTTTTGTTAATAGCCGAGAATCTCTGCTAAGATGGCGCCATTGATGGATTTGGAAAGTTTTGCAGTTTCAAGCTTATTTTCTTGTGCTTGACGATGTCATGGACAACTCTCAGACACGACGTGGCCAGCCTTGCTGGTTTAGGGTACCTCAGGTCAGTTGAGAAGCAATTATCCTTCTATATCTACCAAATTTATAGAGCTGTTATTTTGATGGCTGTATCAAGGCTTCACTTCAGAGTTCAGAAGGATGTAGTGTTAGCAGCACCAAATTTTTTTATAAAAAATTATTCATCTGTTAAGCAACCTAGTTTTGTGCTCCATGTTAATACTTGATCTCTCATCAAGAGAAGTGATTTAGACTACTGACTTCTAAGTTTCCGCAGGCTGTTTTTACTTCTGTTTTCCAATAGCGAGCAAATGCTTTTATGTTTTTACTTGTAACTTATGAAACCAGTTACCTGTCTTTTGTTGTTCAATAGGTTGGCCTTATTGCTGTAAACGATGGTATCATCCTACGCAACCATATTTCACGAATCCTTCAACGTCACTTCAAAGGAAAACCTTACTATGCTGATCTCATTGATTTGTTCAATGAGGTAATCATATCCTCTGACTTACATATATGTTTGTGCCAAAATTTACTCGATGCTTCTTGCAAGTGTGATGCTATATTTTTGTATGACTAGGTTGAGTTCAAGACAGCTTCAGGGCAGTTGTTGGATCTTATCACTACTCACGAGGGAGAAAAGGATCTCACAAATATAACTTGACTGTGTAAGTTCATTTACAGTAACTCCTACACGCTTTGTTCCTTTGCATGATTTACTGTGTATGTATAAGTGTAGATGTTAATCCTTTATAAACAATTTATAGTTCTTGTTCACATTCCCTTTGTAGCTTCAAGATGAGTTGTTTGCGTAATATGTATCTATTGATGATTTCTTTAATGTTTGACACTTTGCAGTCACCGACGCATTGTCCAATACAAGACGGCATACTATTCGTTTCATCTCCCGGTAAGAGTTAGCATTCTACACAAATTTTTATATTATCTGGTTGGTGACCGTAAGCCGTAAGGCAGATGTAGGTAGTAATAGTGTTCTACTTTACCCAAGGTTGCATGTGCATTGCTGCTGTCTGGTGAGAATTTAGATAACTTCGGTGATGTAAAGAACATTCTCGTTGAAATGGGAACATACTTTCAAGTGCAGGTAAATCTCTTCTTTGTTTTGGAAGAGGGAATAATATTAGTTTATATGCTGCCTCTGATTAATGAGTTCTTTTTGCAGGATGATTATCTAGATTGTTTTGGAGAGCCTGAAATTATGGCAAGGTTAGTGCATGTATCTGTTGTACTACTTGAATGGGTAGATTATGTTGATGGCAGCCAAGGTCTATTTCTTTATGACTTCTGATTTGATCCGTATGAACTCTTATCACAGATCGGTACTGACATTGAAGACTACAAGTGCTCCTGGTTAGTTGTGCAAGCTCTTGAGCATGCTGACGAGAACCAAAAGCGCATTCTATTTGTAAGTGCTATTGACTTGTTACTTTTTACCAACCCAAAGGCACCCTCTGAACCCTTCATGTCTGATTGACAGGAAAATTATGGAAAGTCAGGTCCCGAGTCTGTTGCAAAAGTGAAGCAATTGTATAAAGAACTTAATCTGGAGGTTTGTCTTCACCATTGTCTATATATCATTTATCATCATCACTTACATAGTCCACTGTGGATATCACGCATATCAGCATTTGGCTTTGAAGGATCAGCATCCCTGATCTCTTGATTAATAACAAAACTTTACACGTGACTGGTGCTATGATTGAAGACGCCTGAAACAATATCCAAATGAGGCAAATTCATTTAGCCATGACAAAACCAACCTGACAACCTGTTGTTGCATTCTATTTCTGCTGACATCATTTTCTTATTCTTATACTCCAGGCGGTATTTCATGAGTATGAGCGGGAGAGTTACAATAAGCTGATTGCGACATCGAGGCCCAGCCGAGCAAAGCGGTTCAGAAAGTTCTGAAGTCCTTCCTGGACAAGATCTACAAGAGGCAGAAGTAGAGCCAGCTCACGAAGAAGCGGTTCTGGCGTTGCTTGCGTTGGTAACTAGAGTTGTTGTGGACGAGGAACTTGTTCTATTTTGTTCTGTGTTACTCCGGTTGTGCCGTACCGTTCTGTACAGTGTGGTATTGCCAACAACAATAAAGTACAGTCCTATTTTAGGGGTGTGAAAACCTCTTGTGTCATTACCGTGTCTTGGTCTCTGATATTTTCGTCCTACCCTTCCTCTCCAATTCCTTGCCAGCAATTTGAAGGGGTGAGTTTCGCACGATTCACTTACATTCCAAGATGGCTGAATCGTCAGGCAAACAGCATTATTCGAAAGATTCAAGGTGAATTCTTGGCCCTGATGTGCCAGATGAAACACGGGGGCTCGTGAATAGGATGGTTGAGCAGAGAGGCAACGATTAATAAGAACATCTGGAAAGCAGCAGGGATATATACCCTCTTCTGGTCCATCGCTGGCAAGTCTAAAGGCTACCATAGGATATCGCATCTCCAGATATACATGTTGTGGCGAGGAAGAACACAGCTGGTACAACTGCATTGAACCTTACAATTGCGGTTGCAGCAATCTGGATTTTGGCTTGTGGTAGGATGAAATGAATTCGAAAGTGCGTAAATGAAATTGCCTCAAACGAAGTGTACAACCATGGGACAAGTTTCCACACACACAAAACGTGGAGCATGAGGACACAAATTCTTTTACCTACGTCCCATTCGATGAGAAGCACGACAGATCAAGAGGGCTGAGAGAGAGAATTCCGGGCGCTCATATGCTACGCACGCGCGAGACTCCCGGTGCCCCGTCGCCCACTAGCTGGACGGCCCATCAGGCGCAGCCCACTTCGCATTCTCCTGCCTTCTTGACTACCCGGCTTTTGCCTCTCTGTCCACATGACGGCCCATTTCTTCTCCTTCACTTCCGCTGCTCCACGCTCCGCCTTAACCACCCAACCGGCGACGGACGACCTCTAACCCTACCACCCCATTGTTATCCTGCACAACCTAACGATGCTAGCACCACTGATATGATGCCCTATGTTGCCACTCATTTGCTAGACCACCGCTTCTCACCCTTCATCTACATCCGGAGGGTTCCAATGCACCAGCCTCTAACCCAATGAATCCTAACCTCATTGTCCGTAAACTAAAATGAGGCTTGCGCGAGGGAGAAAAGAGACAAGTTAATCGGTTAGGCCACGCGAAAGGGAGCATGTGGCACACGGCTCCCCGTCATGTGTACAAATTTTGAGAAACAACGATGTGTACACATTGTGATGGATTCTAGTCTATTGTGGTCGGTTCATCAAAATTACTCGAATACCAACATTTCAAAAATAACCCAACATATAAAAAAAGGCCATATATGGGTATCCACAATGAAAACCAAATAACGTTGCCAATATGAAATTTGGCAACCGTAGCCTACCATTGTGAAGTCATTGCCAACAGGAAAAAATATATTAGAATTAGAACAAGTAGATGCTCTGATGTCAAATAATAAACAACCATTTTTGCTCAATCTGAGTTCTCCTCCAGAATAAGAAGAAAAAGAAACCATGGACACGTGGTCATGGAAGCTAGATAAAGCTTAGTCTCAGTTGGACGTGGACGAATGCTCGTCCTCCATGGGACGAAGTGGTGAAAAAGACCCTCAAACCGCAGCTGTTGCCGATATTCACGCGGCTTGCTCTGACTCCAGCGAGCTCCTTGACATAGCAAAATTTCGGAAACTATAGCAAAATTTAGGAAACTAGGGACCTTTGTAGGTAGCAAGGATCGGAGAGCCCACCTCTCTTTGGTGAAGGTTGGATAACGTAGTAGATGAATTAGACCAACTGGATTATTCTGATGGCTATGGAGGAGAAAGATCATGATAAAAGGAAAAAATTCAGTGAGAAAAGATTGAGATAATTTTTTAGCATGTAGTTTAATTTAAGGTGGATCCCGCTAAAGTAGAATTTGGCACTGGTACATTGAAGAGAAAATACAAATTTAACGCTGATGTTAAATAACAGTAATGTGGCAAATTTAACTATAGTTACATTGTAGATGTCCTAAATACACCTTAAGTATCTGCGGTAATTCAATATCTTTTTTGGAGAGAGTAATCTAATGTCCTTGGCCTGAATGAATGAATGAACGAAAGCAGTCAGATCTAAGCCAAAGACCTCCGCGAGGTAAAAGAGCCAGCTCCATACCGGAGGAGCGAGGCCGAGACAGACACCACTGGGTCCCACCGTTCAGTGTAACAGAGGAAAACCACCCGGATCCTGCCATTCCACACCCTCTCCACTTCCGACTCCCCCTGATCCCGACCCCGATCCGCGCAAACACATCCCACCGCCGCGAGCACGACCGCGCCGGCGCTGCAGGCAAGATCCGGCTAGCCTAGCCTCCCTCGCTCGCCTGCAGCGACCGCCCGCATGGCCGTGGTCCGCCGGTAGGGAGGACGATCCAGATCCAGCGAGCGAGCGAGCGAGCGAGATCCCACAGCGCTGCGGCGCGATGGCGGGCGCGGTGTCGGCGCTGTTCCTGCTGGACATCAAGGGCCGCGTCCTCGTCTGGCGCGACTTCCGCGGCGACGTCTCCGCCGTCCAGCCGAGCGCTTCTTCACCAAGCTCCTCGACAGGGAGGTAGCGACCAACCCCGCCTGCAAACCCAGACGCCTCTATTTTAGCATTATTAAGATCTGTGCAGCCGCGGCGGTTTTGCGCTAAGTTGGTGTGATCGGGCAGGGCGATGCGGAGGCGCACTCGCCGGTGGTCTACGACGACGCGGGCGTCACATACATGTTTATACAGCATAACAACGTCTTCCTCCTCACCGCCTCCCGCCAGAACTGCAACGCCGCCAGCATCCTCCTGTTTCTCCACCGCGTAGTCGATGTACGTATGCTTGGCTCATCTTTGCAGCGGCATGTCAGAGCATTTGAGCGTCCGATTTGTTCATGTAGTTTGTGCGCGCGCGCGTGTGTATAGGTATTCAAGCACTATTTCGAGGAATTGGAGGAGGAGTCTCTGAGGGATAACTTTGTCGTCGTGGTATGTAAATGTTTGGGGAAAAAAGGGATTGGGGTGGGAAGGCATGGATGTGCCAGTTGTTTAGTTTGCTGGCAAATGCTGGGGTTTGACAGAAGGGTTGTGTATTTTGTGTGTAGTACGAGTTGCTTGATGAGATGATGGATTTTGGATACCCACAATACACTGAGGCGAAGATCTTGAGCGAGTTCATTAAGACAGACGCATACAGGATGGAGGTCTCACAGAGGCCACCAATGGCTGTGACGAATGCTGTCTCGTGGCGGAGCGAGGGGATCCGGTACAAGAAGAATGAAGTAAGTTGATCTATCCTTCACTCGCTCTTTTGATGTGGCCAGGCAGCTTCCTGATGGTATGTGACAAACTACCAAACCTCTACTTTCCCAGGTGTTCTTAGATGTAGTGGAGAGCGTGAACATTCTCGTTAATAGCAATGGGCAGATAGTGAGGTCAGATGTTGTTGGGGCACTGAAGATGCGAACATATTTGAGGTGAGTTTGCAGTATCGTTTGTGGAACTAGCAGCGTGATTGTCTGAAATGCTTCTAGAAAGGAATTCAGTATACAGCACATTGCCAAGGCTAGCTTATCATGGAATCTCATCGATGAGTGAAATACTCAGACCCATTTGTTAATGCCCTTTTAAAATTCTTTATCAGTCAGGTAAACAATTTGAGTGATGACCTTAGTTAAGTAAGTGCATGTTCGTTTGCACACTATTGCAGATCTGTTGCTTGTCTTTGGGGTGCTCTAGACAAATATGATTCTTAGATTGGTACTGTATGCTAGTTTACATGGGCATTTGATGCTCACTTGCAAGTCCATTTCTTACTCGTAGTAACACGATAGATTTCAGTGAACGAATATTTGGAAAATCTATTATTTAAATTTAACTGTCCAAGGTTGCTAGAGTTGCTTCCAGTTCATGCTACTTGGCAGCTAATATGCTCAGTCGTTTTCATTGCTATATTTCTGTATTGAATTTGCATTGCCATGTCATGTCTGTCATGGGTCCTTGTGTGTATTGATTATTATGGAAGTATAGAACCTTGTATGATTTCAATTTTACAACTTAGTCCTGCAACAGACTTTGTTCTCGAATTCCTGCAGAAAGTCCCATCCTAGTAGGCTCTTCATGTTTGTTTCTTTTTTGTTACAGCTGTTTACCTACTTACGCAATTCTATGTGGCACAATTCTGGTGCTAAATAATAAAAATGACTTTTAGACGGACGAGTTTCATGCAACTCTTACCATAAGACTGTAATGTACAAAGTTAAGCTATTTTTTAATGATGTTTCAATGATAGTCTTTATCATTTAATGCTTTGAATAATTTTGTACTTAACATGTACTATTGGTGTTGAAACTCCCTACTTTAAAAGTTAATACTATCCTTTTCACTGTGGACCTTACAACTAGGAATAATCAAATTGATTCCTTATGTTGGCTTGTACCAGTGGCAGAGCTACTTTATGGTCAGGGAGCCCCTCCCCACCCCAACCATTCCAAATTGAGATCCTTATATAGTGTATTTATATTCCACTGATTATATACTTATCGAACCATAAATCATCTCTTTATAGAAAAGAATCGATACACAATGCACCGATTATCCATCAATATTTTTAGTCAAGCTCCGCCAGTGGTTTGTACCATACTAATCAATAAGCAAGTTATAGCAGAACTGGAAGTGCTATATCTCTGGTAATCATAAAACAAATTAGGCCGAAAATTACTAAGGGAACCACTATCAAACAACACGTGTCAAATGTGGCTACTGGATGATGAGTATACTAAGCTGGTACTTGTAAGGTTGATAACGTCTTTATCCTTTGTGTTTCGTATATGTATCGTATTCAATAAAGAGGCGTTTTAACCATAAAGTGAAGTGAGATAACATTGAAGGTGAGCACAAACAATGCATCAGATTCCTGTCCAAGCTGCCAGTTTTGAATGTTTGCTTGCCATGTTTTATGTTACAAAATTGTGAAGCTTAGCTGAAATATCATAAATGACGGACAGTGATTTACAGATTGCCTTGTGTTATGTTTATTTTTCTTACAAGCTTTCCTACCATCTAAATATGTTTGTCATCCATGCTTTTGTTGTATTCAGATATTCATCCGTAACCCCACTAATACCGTGATATTTTGAAACAGTGGCATGCCCGAATGCAAACTTGGGTTGAATGACAGGGTTCTTTTGGAGGCTCAGGGGCGAGCAACTAAAGGGAAAGCTATAGATCTTGATGATATCAAATTTCATCAGTAAGCAGCAGCATTACCTTTTTTCATCAAAGTTTGTTACATTAAAACTTGAGCATGACCATTCTCTCTTTTGCTACTAGGTGTGTACGATTGGCAAGATTTGAGAATGATAGGACTATATCCTTCATACCTCCCGATGGAGCTTTTGATCTAATGACATACAGGCTTAGCACTCAGGTTTTGCTTCCTGCATGTGCTTTACAACTATGAGAGGCTTTATAGATACTTGAAAACTGGAATTCCTTGTTTTCGTCACATTTCCGCATGCATGTCTTCATTTTTTTATGCCCTTCAGGTGAAACCACTTATCTGGGTGGAAGCGCAAGTTGAAAAACATTCAAGAAGCCGGATAGAACTCATGGTGAAGGCAAGAAGTCAGTTTAAAGAAAGAAGGTGAGTCTTTTAACAAAAGCGGTTTCATTTGCTTGTGTTACACTGACAACCTTTTGGAAATTTATGGGGTTTCTTTTCTTTTTCTTTTGCAGCACAGCAACAAATGTTGAAATTGAAGTGCCTGTTCCTTCAGATGCCACGAACCCAAATATAAGAACTTCAATGGGTTCTGCTGCATATGCACCTGAGCGAGATGCAATGGTCTGGAAAGTCAAATCATTTCCTGGTGGCAAGGTGAGTATCTAACTGATCCCAAATGAATCCATTGCCTTCTATATTGCTATTTAGAAGTGTGCTAATATCCTGGACCTGTTCTCTTAGGAATACATGTGTAGAGCAGAATTTAGTCTACCAAGTATAACTGCAGAAGAAGCAGCCCCTGAAAAGAAGGCACCGATACGAGTGAAATTCGAGATACCATATTTCACTGTATCGGGTATTCAGGTAATCAGATTACTATGTTGCAAATTTGCCATCATTGGTTCTATTGTATTTTCTCTGGATCTCAAGTCAAAAGTATGGCAATTTTCCGTATTTTTGCAGGTTCGCTATCTGAAGATCATTGAAAAGAGTGGATACCAGGCGCTTCCTTGGGTTAGATACATCACGATGGCTGGTGAATACGAACTGAGACTTATATGAGTTTTCTTTGGTCTGGCTACTAGAAGACATCGATGAAGCTGCGAGACTCTGAAGATACATAGTTGTTGCTCGATAAAGCATATAGATGGCATTGGGAACTAACAAGGAAGTCTTCTCCCAAAAACTCGACCATGCAAGGTTTTTTCCTGTGGCTTGCTCAACTTGCTAGTGTTATTTACCATGGTTACTGTAAGTTACCCATCAAGTATAGTTTTGAAAGAGAAAAACACTGTTTTGTTTTTTATTTCACTTGTATCATTATTGATTTATTTTTGTTGTTGCTAAACTTGTTTTTTCTTCTTTTGTACTACAAAAAAATCTTGAGCTGACTCAAGATAAACGGAACACTTCTGTCATACATGAGTGGTGCTTTTGAAGTTCCGTTTAAAACTATCTTGAGCTTCTATTGTAGTCTGTTGAAATCTAGAGATTTTTTTTCAAGAGATACTTTCCGTTAATATAGAGATTTTGCTTTACAGAGAGTATCAACTGGTCAGCTAATATAGAGTTTGCGGAAACTGCATTTGGTGCCTGTTCTAATTTGAATTTTTGTCAAAAAATCTGCATTTTTGTGCCCTGTGGAAAAAAAAACACAAGTTTGAATAGCTAAACTACCCAACTTTTTGGCATCATATTCGTCGTTTCTGCATAGGGCACAACTCAATGAGTTTTCTCACTAAAATTTTCGAGTGCAAGTAGTATTGAAGTGTTTACTTCTGTGAATTTTTTCATAAATTTTCGAAACTTTAGAGTGCATTTTAAAAAAAATTTAGGTCCCGGCCTTAAATGTGTCTGGGAGCCAAAAATCCTCACTCGTTTGTGGAAGCTGTATTTGGTGCCCGGTCTTCCTATAGGATGGATACCTTGTAAACGCTGTTCTGATTCATGTTTTTATTCTTGCCACAACATTGAGTGCCCTATCGTTTTACTAACCATCTTTATTCAAAACTTAAAACACCATTGATTTCGTTCTATTTTGAGATGTTCATGACCTTGAGCTTAGGTGATTCAAAGTTTATCTTGAGCAGAAGTCTTTAATCCTGGGATTGTTGGGCATTGTCAAAAAAAATCATTTTCTATTTTTTTGCCTGTAAGAAGGGTCAGTATGTCAAGCGGTCAGGATTCGAGCGTGTTTTTATTCAAGGAAGTTGACTGTCTAACGGTTCAGTTTAATTCTCCGATTAAAAAAAAACTTCATCCTATTTTCCCACCAATTTTGATCTCTACCGTTGATTCATCATCTGACGATTTGTAGAGCGTGCAGTCGGTGTGCAAAGGCTTACTCAAATTTTCATGATGTGCTTGTCCTTGGGTTTCGGTACTCTAGCCAGAACTACCGCTGGGTCTTAAAGTAGTTTCAAAAAGAAAAAAGAACGTTAGATGTTAAAGAACGCTGTTGCTGGAGTCCGTGTTGGCGTTGGAGCAAAAACGCTATGGCGAGATGCAGCAGCAGGCGCGCAGCCTCAAGAGCAAAGGGTGACTTGGAGGCGGCGGTCAGTGAGCTATGCTCCAACCTGTTCATGGAGTCACTGAGCATCGCATGGCATCCGGCGGAGGGTTGGAGGCCATGTTGGACGGATCAGCTGCATGACGCATTGGCATTTTTAGTTGATGGAACAGGACCGGTGGCACTTGAGCATATCATATCATATATCATCATATTACTCTCCAGTGTTGGATGCTGAGGACTTGAAGTGGCAGAGCCTCGATGCTCTGCAGTGGCTTGAAGTCTGATTGCATGCGCGGGAAGCGAGAGATGAACCAAGCAGGAAAGAGGCTTTCCAGAGACAGGAGCAGCCGTGATATATGGTGATTTCAGGACTTCGGCGATCCACTTAGTCAAGGCAACCTTCGACCATTGTGTCTTGTTTGACAACCTCCGAATTCCCTAATTCTCTCGTTGGTAGATGATGTAACTCTATTATAAGCTAATCAAGGTTGCCTATGTTAAAAAAGAAGATAAACTGATTATGTTTAGAGAGTGGATTTTGTACATGTATATGTGGGTACATGAGTTAAGAATTTAGGGCAATTTCTAATACTTGTGCATCTCAAAAAATTCTCAAAAAATTTATAGATGTTCATCATGTTATAACATGCACACCCATAAAATTTCATGCAAAAATATAATCAAAAAGACAAAAAATTGTTGCTACATTGTTTTAATAATAAGTTGAATGTTTTGTCTTTTTTGTATAGGGCACTTTTGATTACATTTTTGTATGAAATTTTGTAGGTGTGCATGTTATAACATGATGAATATCTATGAATTTTTTGAGAATTTTTTGTGATGCACAAATGTGAGAATTGATCTAAATCTTTAACTCATGTACTCACATGTGCATGTATATTTGCTTTTCTTTTATGTTTACACATATTGTTCTAGTCGTACAACTTATTTTTTTAGGACAATTTATGACATATTGTTCTAGTCCTAATACTTATGACAATCAAATTGAAAGAAAAATGGTCGGCAATATATAAGCTGAACTAAAAAGGAAGTTCCATTCGAACAAATGCGACTTGTTTTTAATATGAAGTACATAGACCTTTCGGGCCTGTTAATTTCCATGCGCATGTATATGTCCGGCCTCAACTAAGTAGTTTACCTCTATCCCCAAATACCTAGTGTACACTAGAACAGAAGTATACATACATATGCATGCATATCATCTAGGACTATACATGTGAGGTCAAATCCTATTTAAGTATGCCACGTGGCAGCATCAAGAGAGTGAGTTACCACGTGTCATAATTTGAAATAGTATCCCACATCACGTTTATGGGGTCCTAGTTCTAAGATCGTATTCCTGCATGCAGCGCTAGCTTGCATGCGTGCACGTCAGGGCAGCTTGATGGTGGCAGCCAGGTCGAGGCAGTTGCTGACGAGGCGGCTGATGTGGCGCTGCGCGCCGGGTATGGGTGACTTGAGCTCCGGCCGTTCGTCGAAGATGTCCTCGCAGTCGGTGGAGAAGGTGCCCGCCGCCGACAGCTCCGTCATGACATCGTCGTGGCTGCCGCCGCTCTTGAGCGTGTTCCGCGTGCTCTGCAGCGAGTCCACCAGCGAGGCGTACGCGTCCCTGCACGACTGCAGCGACGACGACATGGCCTTGTCCTTGGCCGCAGGCGACCTGAGCGCCTCGTCGAGCCGCATCTCCGCCATCCCGGCCTTCGCCGCCGCCACCCGCAGGGCCACGTCCAGCAGCTGCACCGGCGTCGTCACCCCCGGCAGCGTCGTCAGCGTGCTGCACAGCGTCCTGTAGTGCACCTGCACACGCGCACCATACGTGAGAAAATTAACCCTCATTGCAGTGCAGTACGCACATTGCATGGATTTCCACAGCGTGCTAGTGTATACGTGCCTCTTGGCATACGGCGACGCAGTCATCACGGCTGAGGGGGCCGATGAGGCGACGGCCACTGTTGCCGACGGGGACGACGATAGGGTGGACAACGCGGGCATAGACGGAGATCGAGGACGCCGCCAAGACGGCGACGAGGGTCAGAGCGGCGAGGTGTCGGAACATCGGTTGGTCGTGGAACGAGAGGAGGGTACGTACGTACGTGAGCTAAACAAGAGAGACGGAGGCCCTAGAGGCTATAAGAGGACGGTACTTGACTGAGAGCGAAAGTTGGCCGTAAATTTTTGCGGTGTGGTGGTTGGCTAGCCTTGGTTGTCGGCTTGTATCTTTTTTTTTCGAAGAACATAGCAGGAGCTCTGCCTTTCTCATAGATAGAAAGAACAAATTACAAAATAAAGCGCGATTTACAAAGGTAGAAGGGGAAGCACCGGCATAAGCCACCGGTAAGCTACCTAGCTAAACTAGGTCCGAGCTAGAACCGAGGAACACCGGCCGAAGCCACAATAGAAAAAACTACGAAACCTGCAACAAGACCCTACAACGAGCCGCTGGGAAGCTATCTAGCTAAACTAGGTCAAGAGCAAAACCGACGAGGCAGCAACATTCAACGCCGGTCAGCCCAACAAACACAGAAGAAGCCGGGCTCAATGATTGCCTGCAATGTCATCGTTCCCCGCTCATCGCGCTCACGACCCAGCGGCTTCGACTTCACCTCAGCAACCAAAAAACCGACCCTTCTGCCGCGCTGAGACCAGCCCGCCACGGACACGCTCGCCAGAGCGATGGACACCCAAAAGGGAGGGCCTGCGCCAGAAAGAGGGGCGAGGTCCAGAGACGCCTCTCCGGCACCAAAAGGACCGACGAACACACCGCCCGATGCCATCTGCTCATCAACTTTGCCAGCTACCCGAAGCCCCAACACCTGTCGAAAGTCGGCCGTCGTGCCGACGTCGATACCGCCAAACCTAGGACTCCAAGGCGCCGCCCCCAAGGGGGAAGGGACGCTGAGACGCCATCGCCGCCCGAACCAGCAAGCCGGTTCTTCGGATTTCTCCGGGAGATTTCGCGGATGGTGGGATCCAAACGACAGCGCCTTCAACAAGGAGAACGACGCGCCAAAGCGCCGTCACTGTCGGCGTCCGTCAAGGACGAGGGCTTTCGCCCGAAGATCAAACCACCACCGGACCCATCGTTTGCAAGCACCGAGGAATCGACACAAGGGACCATCGTCGACAGCCTACTCCTGTACTCTGCAACTGTACCCTGTGACCTGGACCTCCTACACCTGTATATCTGTACACCGGCTCAGGCCATGCCCTCACAGCCATCCCCGGCAGCCACGCCTGCTGACTCGCACCGCCGCGGCCACGCTCGGCACCACCAACGCGGCAAAGGTGCCCTTCCCCCGGGGACCAGAATGCGCGGAACGCCCCTATCCCGTAGCCGCTCGGCTTTCCCTGGCGGAGGACTACAGCGCAACTCAAACAACCGACGTCCTCACCGACGTCCTCACAAGATACACCTGCTGTCTTCCTCTCCTCCACCTAAGGCCGGAGCTCCTAGATCTGGCTGGGGCAGGGCACGCGCGCCAGATCCCGCGCCAGATCCGGGCGGCCGGAGCAACGAGGGGGGGCGGCGCAGCGGGGAGAGCGGCGGCGGCGCCAGATCCGGGTGCTCGCACCGCCGGAGCCGGGGTGGGTCGACGAAGCCGAGGGAGGAGAGGGGGAGCCCCGGCAAGAGAGGAGGGGAGCGAGCGAAAGAGAGGATGCCCCGCCGTCGCCCTCCTTGCTGGCCACGAGCTCCGGCGACGGCGCGGCGGGCGCTGGGGAAAGCTACTCGGCGGCGCGACGGGCGGAGTCGCCCTAGCGGGGCGACGCGAGGGCCTGTTGGGCCTTTCGATCATGCTAATTCGGCTTGTATCTTCTTCCACCCTTAAAATTGGCTTTGAGTCTTTACTGTGTGCCAACCAGATGCTAAGTTTGTAGAAGGTATTAAAGTATGAACAAACTGGTTTTACTTTATTTTACTTGGAGATCAATTATCTTAACAAGCATCCGGTGAATCACCATACGCATTAGCTACAAATGACACCGACTGCAAAGCCTTCTTCTCTTCCTTTTCCCCCCTCGCGACGAGTTCTGCCTAACTGCGTTAAAATTAAACACTTGGTGGATTGGATTACACTGTAGCTTTCTTTCTTTTTCTTTCTCCTTTTTTTCTCATTGCTTCCACCCTCCGTTATCCCACTGCTGCTTCCTCTCCTCCTCTCCTCCACTGGCCTCGCAACACCGAGGAGAGAGGCTCCAGGCTCACCACACCTCCGTTCATCCATGTAGTGCTAATGATGCTGCCTTAGAGGCTCCTGGCTTAATGCCGATGAATAAACGAGACTCTGCTCAGATCTCCTCCCTTTCTGTTCCTCATTGCTCTATTCATGGTAGCCAGAGTGGCAGTGAATAGAGGGGACAGAATCCATGCCCGATCTGTGTTCTTGAACCCATGGTGGGTTTTGGTTCGTCCTGCACCACTTCTCTCCTAATATTTTGCTTTTCTTCCAACTAGTAGGATGTCTAGCATAATTACGTGAGAAACATCTTTAATTATCTCTAATTTTTAAAATTCGTATAGGTATATATATTATGTGATTTACAAGAATACTAAATTATCGTTGATTATATATGATATTAGATCAATACACATAATAAAAGTTTAAATCACGTGCCAGCCAGTTGATAGTTTGTATGTGTGTTCGCAGGTCGTTTGTACATGATATCGGTATGCAGAATTAAAGTTAAGACCGCTAGTCGATTGGTCGGTTGTACATGATATTAGATCAGTACGCGAAATCAATCGGAGATCTATCGGTTGTTGTACGTACGTGTCACACCATCTGTTGTTGCCGAAGCCGTACACCGCGGGACAACGTGTGGCAGAATGCGGTGGTGGAGGCGGTAAGCGGGGCATGTGCGAGATGACGCATTTGGGAAGCCGCCATGAGAGAAGAAAATAATGGGTGGGTTGGGATGGAACGGGAGTTAGGGTTCGCACGGTTAGAGCACTTTCGGGCCATGGCTACTCACCCAGCAAGAATTAGTATGGAATTTATTTCTTCCAATTTTACCCTTCAGACTTAGATACTACTCAAATTGGATAACATATATTACTCATAATAAATTAATCTTTACCATTATATATTTTTTAAAATAAACGACTCATATTTATTTGAGGATACCATAAAAGACCTCATTAGAAAACTGGGAGCGTGAGAGCATCTATTACATAGGCAACTGAAGAAACCTTATGTTTCAAGCGCTTGCGTTTTCCACGACTCTTAGATCCCCATTCTTTGACTTTCTCTCTAATCTTAAAGCAAATCACATAGCTGAAAATATCGAATGGAACTTAAGGAATTTCTAGATGGTTTTGCACTAGCAATTTCGTAAGATTTCAAGGTATACAGTTCAATTAGTACTACTCTATTTTCTTTAGTTGGTAGATAGAGCTCATGTCTCTTTCTTCTTAAAAAAAACTACGTGGGTTAACCGGTTAAGTACATAATCTTCTCTAGTGCTTATGATCTAGCCATCTAGAAGGCATATCATCTAAGCCTTTCAATTGGCTCCTTGAATTCAGTTCCAACCAACTTAATTAACCAAATTGTCGTACGAGTTTCTTTAAAAAACCAAGTTGTTGTACTAATACATCTTTCATTTAGCTCAAAATTATTCTTGACTAACCAATTAATGGGTATATTTTAACAGGATTAGGAGGTACTCCCTCCGTCCACAAATGTAAGGTGTGCACGAAATTTAAGATTCAACTTTGACCAAGAATTAAACCAATAATATTCAATTATATGACACAAAAGTGGTATCATTGGATTCATATTCAAATATATTTTTAAATGGTATCACTTTGTTATTATATAACTTAATATTATTGTTTTAATTGTTGATCAAAATTAGACCTTAAATTCCGTGCACGCCTTACATTTATGGACAGAGAGAGTAATTTATATTGATTCAACAGCCTGTCGTGTATTAATAAGCTCCTATTTTCACAGATCAGAATTACTTGAATCAGCAGCTAGAGGCGCTCAATGGATACCCAGCCCTATCAAATTAAAGTCGTCTCTCAACTTGACAGATATCAATAGTGCTGAAACGGAATCTTGAATCTTTGCAGGTCAGAGCAAGGGCACCATACGGATGGGGACTAAATTAACCCGCACGAGCTAACAGTGATGCAAGCAAGCCGGGGATTGGTGAGAAACTTAGCAGCTGGGCACCGAGTTGCCACGTTCACCTGTTGGGGGTTACCGGTATGCCGGAGTTGAAGGTCATCCCGTCCCCATCAGGTCCATGACGTAACAGCCAATTGGATCCGAGGGAGGCTCTGACATTTTGGCAAGAGAAGGTTGGGTTGTCATCTAGCCTACCTTAGTTGCAGCCTGCCAGTTTGAATCTGATCACATGTAGAAGACCAACTGGTCGGAGTGCTGCAAATCAACCACAAGAATTTTATGGAAGTTCTGCAGAAATTTCAGGAAACAGATTCAATTTCTGCAGGAAATCAGAAGAATTTGTTCGTGTCAAACGGAACGTTCGTCTAAAATTGCAATTAGAAAGAGTCCAAATCCTTGCAGTACCATGCATGGCAACTGGCAAGCGTCCTCGGATCAGTTGGGTTCCGTACAGACCGGGAATCCAAATGCTCTGAATCTAGACTATAGAGCACATTAATTATTAGTATGCAGGTTTAGTACTTCTTCTCTGCAGAAAGCGAGGGATCCCAAAGTTAAAGAATCTTCCGTCCTCCCACGAACAGCGGGGGTGACACAAGCTCGCAGTATGAGAACCGAGAAGAGGATTCCACCATCAATATACTATACTTATTAGGTTGCCGCCTGCGATCAGCTGCAACACGTACAAAAGAATCTTAAAATTGTTGACGCGCCAACAAGCAAAATAGGTTCGCTGGACCTATGTCACGGAATCTGTCTTTGTTCCGGCCCGGCTCTCTTTTGTTATTGCAAGCAAACGCAAGTCAACGCAATATATAGAACTCCTAGGAAATGTGATTTTCAGCCACTCTTCTTTATCCTAGGACACTGAGAATTAGATATTTTCCCGGTGATGTCACACCTAATCAAATTACTTGTTGCGATCGTTCGAGAAAAAGAACATCAGGAGTGCATGCAACTCATTATTCAGCCTAGTGATGAACGTTGCTTTGCTCTTCGATAAACTAGCCTAAAATTCACTAGTCCTCTTTCCGTCTTGCGATCAGTGGTAAAACGCAGGAGTAACCTCAGCATGCATTCTCGTTTTTGTACGGCTCATGCACTACTTTTATCATCTCCAATTTGATGAGATACTCTTGCTTTGCTCTCTAATGCATAGCTCTCTAACTCGTCATGTTGGCATTGTTTCACATGCATAGGAACTCAGCATAGCTCAGTTTGATGGGAGATTGGATATACAATTTTATCATCCAAAATCGAGTTCTCTTCGGCTTGAATTTAGGTTCTTTTTCTTCTTCTTTAACGAAAAAAAATACATATTTCTTCCTACGTATTCTCAATTAATCCACATGCACTCCACATCAACTGATGTATATCCGTTATCATATCTCCTTCCATGTATACTACTCTCGTCAAAATGTGCTCGTGTTTTTGTGCCAATATCACAGAAAATCTTCTCTTATATGGTTTCCTAAACCACCTGTAAGAATGGATCTGTGATGGTTTTTCGAAGCAACACCTCGAAAGGGGCAGGGAGCTCCTGCGATTTCTATTAAGAAGAAGAGAATTGGCCCCGTTTATGAGGAAAACCGGGCCGAAAACCGTACACAACACAGTTTATTAAAGAAAACCGTGCGAAAACCCCGGCAAACGCCTCCCCTGCGACAAGACGTCGGGAAGCTGCCTAGCTAAACTAGGTCCACAGCTAGAACCGACGAGACAGCAACACTGATAAACCGGCCAACCCAAACAAACACAGACGAAACCGGGCTCAAGACTGCCTGCAATGTTATCGTCCATCACTCATCGCTCCATCGCGTCGCGCGCTCACGATCAAGCGACTTCGACTTCATCTCAGCAATCAAAAAGCCCATCCATCTGTCGCGCTGGGACAAGCCTGCCACGGCCACACTTGCCGGAGTAGTCGACGCCCGAAAGGGAGGTCCTGCACCAGAAAGAAGAGAGGCGAGGACCAGAGACGCCTTTCCAACATCGATAGGACTGACGAAACGCACCGCCCAGTGTCATCTGCACATCAGCCCTGCCGGTGCAACCCGAAGCCTCAACACCTGTCAACCTCCGGTTCACATGCCGACCTCGAACCCGCCAACTTCAGGACTCCAAGGCGACGCCCCCAAGGGGGGAGTGACGTTGAGACGCCACCGTCACCCGAACCAGCGAGCCGGTTCTTCAGATTTCTCCTGGAGATACCTCGGATGGTGAGATCCAAATGACAAAGCCTTCAAGAAGGAACATGACGCACTCGAGCGCCACCATTGCCGGCATCAGTCAAGGACTGAGGAGAGCTTTCGCCGAAGAACCTAGCATCACCGAGCCTGTCGTTAGAACACGTCGGAGAATCGACCTGAGAGACCACCACCACCTGTACCCTGTACCCTGTGCCTGCAACGGCATCCTCCGCCAGCTGCCCGAGTCCAGCGCCTCAAGGCATCCCCGCCGACCCCCGAATCCCCGCAGCCGAGCTTCACGCCCCAAGGCACCACTCCGGCCGCCCAAAGTCCTCCAAGCCGCACACCTGCCTCCACTGGATGTACGCCTTCGCCTGCACGCCGCCGAGCACCGGGGCGCGCAAATCTCCCATGGCCGGAGCGCACGGATCTGGCCAGGGCGCGTAGATCTGGTGAGGGGAAGGGGGACCGAAGGGCGCCGGAGGCCGCTGCCCCTGCCTGCGATGGCGGGGGGCCGAGGAGCGCTCTCTGTTGGACGGCGCCGCCACGGCGACACGAGCCGCCGCCGCTGCTGAAACTCCCGACAAAAACCGCCGCCACGACTCCGAGACGGGGCGAGCTTGTCGGCTCCGATCTGCCCGCCAAGCCCGGAAAGAGAGGCCCCGCCGCCACCGTCCGCTACGCGGGCTTTGCCCGGCGGCTTCCTCCGGTGGCGGCGAGGAGGGAGGAAGGGGATGGAGGAGGTTCGGCGCGGCTAGGGTTTCCGCCCGAGCCGCTCGGGAGAGCGACGCGGGCGTCCAGACTTCGAATAATCGGATGGATCTGTGATGGTTAATTGCATCACACACGGTTCTCACGGTTTAGAGAAAACCGTCTGTGTTGAGGAATTATAGAAAATAAAAAAATTAGCACCTAGGTAACCGGATCCGGCACCACTGGGTCCCGCGCTCGGTGCACTTATGATGTTCCTGCTCCACCTTCGGTGACTCTTCCTCCACCATGGCAGCCCACGCTCTGCCGCTGCCTCTCCGACCATAGACGCAACCTTGTTGTCGTGTTGCAGGAGGTATAGGAGGTTGTGGCGGCTGTGGCAACTAAAGTTCACCTCTTCTACACTCGCAGTGCAGCCTTCTCCCACCGCCACCATATCTGATCGGAGAATCAACACAAAAAGCAACAAAAGCTCAAGCATCATGAAGAAACATGGCAGAGCTGAACTGAATTGAAGTAGGCTTTTAGGTCTGACCTTTGCTCATGTCCATCTCAACGGCGGTGAGGACGTGTCGGCCCGCAGCCTCCTCTGCCCGCTACCATTGGGGACTCGGATTCAGCGGCTCGTAGCCTCTGCACTCGCGTTGGTGCCCAAACCCGTTCGCCTCGGAGGTAGAGGAGAGGAGGAGGTCCGCCGCCCAAACCCGCTCATGCCGGCGCCATCCTTGTGGTCGCCCACCCCATCGTGTCCAGACTCCCGCTCATTGAGGAAAAGGCACCAGAGGCAGAGGGGAGGACTTGGTTGTAGAGGGAGGAGGAGGCAGAGGGGCGAGGAGAGTGCAACTGTTGTAGAGAGAAGGGGGATCACGGATAGTGGAGCGACGACTTGTTGTACAAGGAAAGGATTAGGGTTAGGCCGGTGATGAAAAGCACCCTTATATCTGGACGTCGAAGTGCGGTTTAGGCTGGTTCTATTGTAGGCCTTTTTTTTACGAAAAAAACCTTTAGTGATGTATTACATACGGTTTTTTTTAGAAAACCGTCTATGATGACCTATTCATCACAAATAATTTTTAAAAGACCGACTATGATATCAATTTTGAAAAAGACATCTGTGATAAGGTATATCACAGATAGATTTTAGTGAATCTTCTACAATTGAAACTCTTATAAAACTCTTTTTATAGTAGTGTGTCTAATCTGTCTCCTGCATATGATCACAATTCTCTCAAGAGAGGATATTTTCTAGACCCAGGAGCAGCGGCTCCACGGTGCCAGGTCGCTGGATTTGTTTCGTGTGTCTTAGAGATCGGGTCCATTTAAGAGAGATAATTAGCAACCGATGAATAGTAACCCAAGGCTGCACGTAGACCGATGTAGTGTGGTCCCAGGAGCCAAACTGAAATGAATTTTATTTTATTAGAGGCCTGTCACGGAGCACACCATGTTCAAGATCACAAGGAACGGTGCTAACAAGATAGGGAGAAAAAGGGTGCGAACAAGATGTGTTGTCCGTATTGTGTATGCATGAACATGATAATGTTCAGGAGAGAGGCATGTTGCAGCTACACTTATTGACACGAGGTTTCATAGAAGGTTATACACGTTGGACAAGTCACGGTGAGGAGGCGGAGATTTCAGCTACTCTTGAATGTTTAGAAGAAGAGGACATACATGAAGACACAGAAGAAGATGAAGACCACATTTCTGAATGTAGGGAAGACCTGACGGAGAGACGGGGAATAATTTGGCTAAAATGTTGAGAGACAGTCACATGGCGGACCAGGTGGTCAAAGACCTCGAGGATGAAAGAGATGTTGCAAAGTTTACGAAACTGATTGAAGACTCGACAAAACCACTGTATCGCAGCTGCGATCCTGAGCACACGCGTCTTTCAGTCACGCTAGAGCTTCTAAGGATCAAGACAGCCCACAACTGTCCCGGACGCAAGTTTCGATGAGACACTGGCTTACCTTGCGACGGTTTTTCCAAAGGAGAACGTGTTGCCTAGGAGCACCGAGGAAGCCAAGAAGGTGGTCTGCCCCCTTGGATTGGATGTAGAGAGACTCCACGCTTGTCGGAATGACTGCATTATTTATCGCAAAGAGTATAGAGAGCTGCACAAATGTCCGGTGTGCAACGCATCTCGATATAAGCTGGGCAGAAACCAAGACGATGATGAGGACGAAGTGACGAGTGGTGCCCCTGCGAAGGTTGTGTGGTACCTTCCAGTCCTCCCCCGTCTGAAGCGCTTATTCGGTAACAAGAAGGAGGCAAAACTGATGAGTTGGCACGAAGAGGGGCGAAGAAAGGACGGGGTGTTGAGACACCCAGCTGATGCATGTCAGTGGAGGGCAATCAACACGGAATACCCAGATTTCGGTAGTGATCCGAGGAATATAAGGTTTGGTATGAGTACGGATGGAATAAATCCATTCGGCAACATGAGGAGCAGACACAACACATGGCCCGTGGTTCTTTGGATCTATAACCTCC
The DNA here is from genome assembly GCA_019208055.1 of Stipa capillata. Taxonomy (NCBI): domain Eukaryota; kingdom Viridiplantae; phylum Streptophyta; class Magnoliopsida; order Poales; family Poaceae; genus Stipa; species Stipa capillata. The sequence continues at coordinate 82,102 of JAGXJF010000749.1, read as the reverse complement.
CGCCATAGTTGTGCATGAAGCGGAAGTACATGCACCTATCTATTCTCATTCAAGGGCCAAAGCAGCCTGGAATGGATCTTAACGTGTATCTACAACTACCGAAGGACGAACTAGCTACGCTATGGGAAGAAGGGGCTCAGGTCTGGGACGCGGACAAAGAAGAGTTCTTCACTCTCAAAGGCCTGTTGTTCACGACGGTGCAAGATTATCCCACGTACGGGAACAACGCGTGTCAATGCACCAAAGGATACGAAGCATGTGTTAAGTGCATGGAAGAAACCACAAGTGTTTTCTTAGAGGGCTCTAGAAAAATCATGTTCATGGGCCACCGAAGGTGCCTGACCATGAATGACCCATGGAGAGAGGACACGGAAAGGTTCGATGGAACAAAAGAAAGACGTCCAAAGCCTCGCGAGAAGACCGGACAAGAAATCTATGATCTCTTGAATGAAATAGACGAGGTTGAGTCAGGAAAAGGAAAGAAACAACCGCCGGTAAAGGGCGTCTGGAAAAGAAAATCTGTTTTTTGGGAATTGCTTTACTGGCCTCACCTAGACACACGTCACTGCATTGATGTAATGCATGTCAAAAAAATATTTGCGACAGCTTGCTTGGTCTCTTGCTCAACATTCCGGACAAGACGAAAGATGGCCCGAAGGCACGAGCCGACATGTAACACATGAACATAAGACAGGAGCTGTGGGCAACCAGAGAAACGACAAAGACGGGGAAGAATGGTATCAGAGTCAAGACAAGCTGTCCTGCTGCTTGCTACACTTTGAGTAGAGACGAGCTCCATAGCTTCTGCGAATGCCTCTATGGTGTCAAAGTTTCTTCAGGTTACTCGGCAAACATCCGAAAACTTGTTGACATGAAGTTTCACCGAGTGAAGAAGAAGATGTGGACGATCGAGCAAGTAAGAGGCGCAAAGGTACTCAGGATGCATGCCCCTACATAAGACGCAGTCACGCCGAAGGACTGACGTATACCAGCAAGAAGATCAAAACTACTATTGAGAAGCGTGTGGAAGAACACGAAACCTAGCTTTTCGATCAATTCAAAACAAACCTCACAGTGTAATAATATCATTTTGATGAATTGATCAATGTTATGTATTTTGTGTAGTACTGTTCTGCCTATTGGTTTTGTAAATGAATTCTAATTAAATAATAATCCAATGCAAATGAATTCTAATTAAATAATAATCTCATAAATAATGAGATGCCAAAAAGGCCCAACCGAGTGACTCTACTAACGGGCGGAGATAAAACGCCCGTCAATGGTATATGACCTGTGACAAACCCTAGGAACTTCCACTGACGGGTACAGAGGGAAGGCCCGTCAGTGGAAGTACGCCATCTTATACACTGGTTTGAAACAACTTTACTGACGGGCAAAGTTTTAGCGCCCGTGAGTAGTAGTACTTTCACTGACGGCCGCGCTTTGGCGCCCGTCAGTGGAGTTGTTATGGGGTATATAAGCAAGACTTGGCGAAATTTCGGCCGTCCCTCGCGCGTTCCAATTCGAACCAGCCGCGAAACCTAAGTCCCCCCCCCTGCCGCCAGGCTGCCGCGCCGCCGCCCCGTCGCGCCCGAGCCCCCGTCCGCCGGCGGAGTGCTCCCCGCTGCCCGAGCCCGCCCCCGCCGGAGTACTCTCCCCGCCGCCCGAGCCCGCTTTGCCGCCGGTGTCCTCCCCGCCGCCCGAGCCCGCCGCCGCCGGAGTCCTCTCCTCGTCCGTCTCGAATAGTGGTGAGATTTGTTTTTGTTTATATTGCATGACTCTCCGGTTTTGGCAGGAATCGTGGTGAGGAACTTGTTTTTGTTTGAAGCTTGACATCCCAATCTTGAGGAACTTGAATATCACAAATGATTTATATATATGGATATATGTGTGCATGTGTTGGCTCTCTGGTTTTGGATATATGTGTGCATGTGTTGAATCTGATTTTATTCGAGGCAATGTGAATCTGCAATGAATGGTGGAAGGCTACTAACACTAACACGTATCGTAATTACTTGAACTAGACAAAAGCTAGCCCAATTCTACCTGACAAGATCGGAATGACCATGTTTTTGATAACCCTTCATTTAAAGGGACGGAACTAACAGATAACTATGTAGAGGCATAATGAGACAAAATGTATGTGTGTGTTGTGCAGAATGTAAAAGGAAAGTATAGTCTTTCTTGAACAGTCTAAGGTATTGAACTTTACCAGGTAGAAGACAATGCACATGTGCATGATAGCAATTGTTTTTCTAAGACTTATCTTATGCATAGTAATTGTTTTTCTAAGACTTATCTTATGCATAGTTTCTTAATCAGAAATGGACTTGTCGACAACTCGGGAACTAGCCCGTGTAGATGATGAGAGTGCGGTGCGCCTAGACGTGGCGGCCCCGATTGAAGCCCCTGCCCTCGAGCTGGCCAGTGCACCTGCCCTCGAGCCGTCTAGTGCACCTGCCCAAGAGCCGGCCAGTGTACCATCAGCACCAGCACCTCCCGGCTCGCGAGATGAAGACAGTGCGTCTGGCTCGTCTGACGATTCTCGGTCTAGCGAGTCGAGATCGGAAGAACAGGAGGCACCCGAGCCGTCGTCAGCAGAACCATCGAAGCCGAAGAGACGGTACAATCCCAGAGGAGGGAACCAGCTGACGAACGAGACATTCGTCGTCACTCGAGTGGGTGTAACAGGTGTTCCTGCAAGTCCCGAGAAGGCTGCGAAGTCGTTCAGCAACACCTGCGGGTGCATTGTCCGCGAGCATGTCAGGATCACATGCCGGGACTTCAAGAAAATGACGGACGCCCAGAAAAAGGTCCTCTTCGACAAGCTGTGGGATAAGTACGCTGTCCCAGAGGCTGAGAAGGAAAGAGTCCGAAGAAAAGCAGACATCATCATGTGTGCTGTGCTAAGGACATGGTGATATGAAGCAACGAAACTGCTAGACGTCGATTTCGAGACTGTAATCAAACAAAAATGGCCAAAGGTAGAACTTGAACACTAGGAGGAGTTCGTTGCTGACAAGAAAAGTGACGAATTCAAGGAGAAGAGTCGTCGGGCGAAGGAGCTGCGTGTTGGAAATATGCCCTAGAGGCAATAAATAAAGTTGTTATTTGTCATATTTCAAGTTCATGATAAAGTTTATTCTCCATGCTATAATTGTATTAATTGGAAACATTATTACTTGTGTGGTTATATAAACAACACCGTGTCCCTAGTGATCCTCTAACACTAGCTTGTTGATTAATTGATGGTTAAGGTTTCCTAACCATGAACATGAGTTGTTAATTAATAACAAGGTCATATCATTAGGAGAATGATGTGATGGATAGACCCAACTTGAACGTAGCAATTTAATCGTATCACTAAGTTTTATTTGCTTCAGCTATCATATGTTAAATGTTCTAGTCCTTCGACCATGAGATAATGCCACTCCCTAGTACCGGAAGAATGCTTTGAGGGCATCAACCATCACACCGTAACAGGGTGATCATAAAGGTGTCTTTCAGGTATCTCGGAAAGTACTTGTTGGGTTGCATGTATCAAGAGTGGGATTTGTCCATCCACGTGACGGAGAGATATTCTCTGGGCCCACTCGGTAATGCACATTCGATATCGCTTGCAAGCAAGGGACTAAGGAGTTAGTCACAGAGGATGTTGTATTACGGAACGAGTAAAGAGTACTTACCAGGAAACGAGATTGAACTAGGTATGGTGATACCGACGATCAAATCTCGGGCAAGTAAAATATCGTGAGACAAAGGAATGGAACATTCGACATCGTGGTTCAACCGATAAATGATATTCGCTGAATATGTGGGAATCAATATGGACATCCATGGTCCCGCTATTGATTATTGATCGGAGAGGTGTCTCGATCATGTCCGCATATTCCCAAACCCGTAGGGTCGCACATGAGACCGGTTCTGCGCTCGACATGCAACTTGTATTGCATAAGCAGCTGGCGGGTGTCTGTCTCTCTTGCTATAGTGAAATCTAATTTGCAACGGGAGGCTTAAAAAAGTTTATAACAATAATTGAATCCACGTTGTGGCTTTGCGTAGGTAAGAACGGTTCTTGTATACAACCCCTAGAAGCCACGTAAAACTTGCAAACAATAAGTAGAGGCGTCTAACTTGTTTTTGCAGGGGGCATGTGATGTGGTATAGCCAAGATGTGATGTGATATATGCGATGTATGAGATGATCATGTTTTGTAATATTTCACGGCTTGCATGTCGATGAGTACGGCAACCGGCAGGAGCCACATGGTTGTCTTTAATATTTATTGTATGACCTGCGTGTCAACTCCAAACGCCATGTAATTGCATTACTTTATCGCTAGTGGTAGCAATAGTTGTAGTTGCAACACGTGGTGGTGACTATCATGTGCGACGCCCAAGGAGTTAGGCGTCATGCTGGTGATGATGGAGATCGTGCCGGTGCGTTGGAGATGGAGATCAAAGGCGCAAAAGAAGAAAAGGCTATACCATGTCACATTATTCTTACATGTGATGTTTATCCTTTTTATGCATCTTATTTTGTTTAGTACGGCGGTAGCATTATAAGATGATCCCTCACACTAATATCAAGATAAAATGTGTTCTCCCTTAGTATGCACCGTTGCGAAAGTTCGTCGTTTTGAAGCACCTCGTGATGATCGGGTGTGATAAACTCTACGCTCACATACAATGGGTGTAAGCCAGTTTTACACATGCGGAAATACTTTGGTTAGCTTGACGAGCCTAGCATGTACAGACATGGCCTCGGAACACATCGAACCGAAAGGTTAAACATGAGTCATATGGATGATATGATCAACATGGTGATGTTCACCATTGAAATTACCCCATCTCACGTGATGATCGGACTTGGGATAGTGGATTTGGATCATGTATCACTAAACAACTTGAGGGATGTTGAGTTTAGTGGGAGTTCATTAGTAATTTGATTAATTTGAACTAATTATCATGAACATAGTCTAAATGCCTTTGCAAATATGTTGTAGATCAATGGCTCGCCTCGTAGCTCCGTCGCTCAATTTTAATGCGTTCCTAGAGAAAGAGAAACTGAAATCCAATGGAAGCAACTTCGCGGACTGGTACCGCAATCTGAGGATCATCCTCACTGCTGCACAGAAGGCTTATGTCCTTGATGCAACGCTGGGTCAGGCCCCTGCTAATGACGCTCCTGAGGATGTCAGGAATGTCTATCAATCTCGCAAAGATGACCACACGATAGTTCAGTGCGCCATTCTGTACGGTTTAGAACCTGATCTCCAAAAACGTTTTGAGAAACACGGGGCATATGAGATGATTGAGGAACTGAAAGTGATATTTCAGACTCATGCCCGTGTGGAGAGCTATGAAGCCTCTGAGAAGTTCTTTAACTGTAAGATGGAGGAGAACAGCTCCGTCAGTGAGCACGTACTCAAAATGTCTGGGTACGCCGATCGCCTAAGTCAGTTGGGTGTAGTCATTCCCAATCAGTTGGGGATTGACAGGGTTCTCCAGTCACTGCCACCAAGCTACAAGAGCTTTGTGATGAACTATAATATGCAAGGCATGCAGAAGACGCTTCCCGAACTGTTCGCGATGCTGAAAGCTGCTGAGGTGGAAATCAAGAAGGAACATCAAGTGTTGATGGTCAATAAGACCACCAGTTTCAAGAAGAACGGCAAGAAGGGAAACTTCAAGAAGGGTGGCAAGAAAGTTGCCACTCCCGCGAAGAAACCCAAGGCTGGCTCTAAACCTGACACTGAGTGCTTCCATTGCAAGGGGAGTGGCCACTGGAAGCGTAACTGCCCCAAGTACTTGGCAGATTTGAAGGCTGGCAACATCAAGAAGAAAGGTATATTTGATATACATGTTATTGATGTTTACCTTACTAGTACTCGTAGTAGTGCCTGGGTATTTGATACTGGTTCGGTTGCTAATATTTGTAACTCGAAACAAGAGCTGCAGAATAAACGAAGACTAGCAAGGGATGAGGTGATGATGCGCGTTGGAAATGGCTCCAAGGTTGATGTGATCGCCGTCGGCACGCTCCCTCTACGTCTACCTTCGGGATTAGTTTTAAACCTCAATAATTGTTATTTGGTGCCTGCGTTAAGCATGAACATTATATCTGGATCTTGTTTATTGCGAGACGGTTATTCATTTAAGTCTGAGAATAATGGTTGTTCTATTTATATGAGTAATATCTTTTATGGTCATGCACCCATTGTGAATGGTTTATTCTTGTTAAATCTCGATTGTAGTGACACACATGTTCATAATATTGATGCCAAAAGATGCAAAGTAAATAGTGATAATACCACATACTTGTGGCACTGCCGTTTAGGTCATATTGGTGTAGATCGTATGAAGAAGCTTCATTCTAATGGACTTCTGGAATCACTTGACTTTGAATCATTTGATACATGTGAACCATGCCTTATGGGCAAGATGACTAGAACCCCGTTCTATGGAACAATGGAGCGGGCAAGTGAATTGTTGGAAATCATACATACTGATGTGTGTGGACCAATGAGTTCTTCTACGCGCGGTGGATATTGTTATTTCCTAACCTTCACGGATGATTTAAGTAGATATGGGTATATTTACTTAATGAAACACAAGTCTGAAACGTTTGAAAAGTTCAAAGAATTTCAGAGTGAAGTAGAAAATCGTAACAAGAAAATTAAGTTTCTACGATCTGATCGTGGAGGTGAATATTTGAGTTACGAGTTTGGTATGCATTTGAAGAAGTGTGGAATTGTTCAACAACTCACGCCAGCAGGAACACCACAGCGCAATGGTGTGTCCGAACGTCGTAATCACACTCTATTGGATATGGTGCGGTCTATGATGTCTCTTACCGATCTGCCACTATCGTTTTGGGGTTATGCATTAGAGACAGCCGCATTCACTTTAAATAGGGCTCCATCAAAATCCGTTGAAACGACTCCATATGAGTTATGGTATGGTAAAAAGCCTAAGATATCGTTTCTTAAAGTTTGGGGATGCGATGCTTATGTAAAGAAGTTACAGCCTGATAAGCTCGAAACCAAAGCGGAAAAATGTGTCTTCATAGGATACCCTAAAGAAACAATTGGGTATACCTTCTATCACAGATCCGAGGGCAAAGTCTTTGTTGCCAAGAATGGATCCTTTCTTGAGAAGGAGTTTCTCTTGAAAGAAGTGAGTGGGAGGAAAGTAGAGCTGAACGAGGTTGATGAACCTTCTCTCGAATTGGAGAGTGGCGCAGCGACGGAAGATGTTCCAGTACAGCCTTCACCACCTAGAGAGGAAGCTAATGATGATGATCATGAAACTTCAAACGAGGCTGCTACTGAACTTCGCAGGTCGACTAGGACACGTACCGCTCCTGAATGGTACGGTAATCCTGTCATGAATGTCTTGTTGTTGGACAACGACGAACCCGCGAACTATGAGGAAGCGATGATGGGCCCAGACTCCAAGAAATGGCTAGACGCCATGAAATCCGAAATGGGATCCATGTATAATAACCAAGTGTGGACTTTGGTTGACCTCCCTGATGGTCGAAAGGCCGTTGAGAACAAATGGATCTTCAAGAAGAAAACAGACGCTGATGGTAATGTGACCGTCTATAAAGCTCGACTTGTCGCAAAAGGGTTTCGACAAATTCAAGGAGTTGACTACGATGAGACCTTCTCACCGGTAGCGATGCTAAAGTCTATTCGGATTCTACTAGCAATTGCTGCATTTTTCGATTATGAAATTTGGCAGATGGATGTCAAAACTGCGTTCCTTAATGGTAACATTGAGGAAGAGTTGTACATGGTGCAACCCGAAGGTTTTGTCGATCCTAAGGATGCTGGTAAAGTATGCAAACTTCAGCGTTCCATCTATGGACTGAAGCAAGCATCCCGGAGTTGGAACCTTCGATTTGATGAGGTGATCAAAGGTTTTGGATTTGTCCAAAATTACAAGGAGGCTTGTATTTACAAGAAAGTGAGTGGGAGCTCTGTAGCATTTCTGGTATTATATGTGGATGACATATTATTGATTAAAAATGATATAGAACTTCTTGAAAGTGTAAAAGGTCATTTGAATAAGAATTTTTCAATGAAAGACCTTGGTGAAGCTGCTTACATATTAGGCATTAAGATCTATAGAGATAGGTCAAAACGCCTGATAGCACTTAATCAAAGCACATACCTTGACAAGGTTCTGAAGAAGTTCAGAATGGATGAGTCAAAGAAAGGGTTCTTGCCCATGTTGCAAGGTAAGATATTGAGCAAGGCTCAGTGTCCGGCTACGGCAGAAGATAGAGAAAAGATGAGCAATATCCCCTATGCCTCGGCCATAGGCTCTATCATGTATGCCATGCTGTGTACTAGACCGGATGTGTCCCATGCTCTTAGTTTGACGAGCAGATACCAGAGTGATCCAGGAGTGGAACACTGGACAGCAGTTAAGAATATCCTTAAGTACCTGAAGAGGACTAAGGACATGTTTCTAGTCTATGGTGGTGATGAAGAGCTTGTCGTAAAGGGTTACGTCGATGCTAGCTTCAACACAGACATAGATGACTCTAAATCTCAATCAGGATATGTATTCATTTTGAATGGTGCAGCAGTGAGCTGGAGAAGCTCGAAGCAGAGCGTCATCGCGGCATCTACAACTGAAGCGGAGTATGTGGCTGCTGCTGAAGCAGCACAGGAAGGTGTCTGGATGAGAGAGTTCATGATTGAACTTGGTGTGGTTCCTAGCGCGTTAGACCCTATGGCTATCTACTGTGACAACACTGGTGCCATAGCGAACGCCAAAGAACCAAGGTCTCACAAGAATTCCAAGCACATCAAGCGCCGCTTTCACACCATTCGTGAGTATGTCAAAGAAGGTGACATAAAGATTTGCAAAGTACATACGGATCTGAATGTGGCGGACCCGTTGACTAAACCTCTTCCACGAGCAAAACATGATCAGCACCAGGAGTCCATGGGTGTTAGACCTTTACCAATGTAAACTAGATTATTGACTCTAGTGCAAGTGGGAGACTGTTGGAAATATACCCTAGAGGCAATAAATAAAGTTGTTATTTGTCATATTTCAAGTTCATGATAAAGTTTATTCTCCATGCTATAATTGTATTAATTAGAAATATTATTACTTGTGTGGTTATATAAACAACACCGTGTCCCTAGTGATCCTCTAACACTAGCTTGTTGATTAATTGATGGTTAAAGTTTCCTAACCATGAACATGAGTTGTTAATTAATAACAAGGTCATATCATTAGGAGAATGATGTGATGGATAGACCCAAGTTGAGCGTAGCAATTTGATCGTGTCACTAAGTTTTATTTGCTTCAGCTATCATATGTTAAATGTTCTAATCCTTCGACCATGAGATAATGCCACTCCCTAGTACCGGAAGAATGCTTTGAGGGCATCAACCATCACGCCGTAACAGGGTGATCATAAAGGTGTCTTTCAGGTATCTCGGAAAGTACTTGTTGGGTTGCATGTATCAAGAGTGGGATTTGTCCATCCACGTGACGGAGAGATATTCTCTGGGCCCACTCGGTAATGCACATTTGATATCGCTTGCAAGCAAGGGACTAAGGAGTTAGTCACAGAGGATGTTGTATTACGGAACGAGTAAAGAGTACTTACCAGGAAACGAGATTGAACTAGGTATGGTGATACCGACGATCAAATCTCGGGCAAGTAAAATATCGTGAGACAAAGGAATGGAACATTCGACATCGTGGTTCAACCGATAAATGATATTCGTTGAATATGTGGGAATCAATATGGACATCCATGGTCCCGCTATTGATTATTGATCGGAGAGGTGTCTCGATCATGTCCGCATATTCCCGAACCCGTAGGGTCACACACTTAAGATTCGTTGATGCTAGGATAGAGAATGAGATATTAATATGATGAGACCGAAATTTTGTTCGGAGTCTCGGATGGGATCCAGGACGTCACGAGGAGCTCCGGAATGGTCCGGAGATACAATTTCATATATGGGAAAGTATTTTTAGGGTTTCGGAAAGGTTCGGGATTTTTCCGGCAGAGTTCCGGAGAAGTTCTAGAAGGTTCCGGAGGGTTCTAGAGTAGGGCCCACTTATCCCGGAGGGGTCCACATGGACCAAGGGTACTGCATGAACAGTACACACGTGAATAGTGTTGTGTGAATAGTAACCCCCTTCCTAGATGGATAAGATCGATATCCCTTAAAAATAGGAGAGATAAGATAAAGGAAAAAAAGGGAACTTGGGAGGCAAGTTACTGTTCACGTACTGTTCACGTGAACAGTACCGAGCCTATATAAAGGGGGGAGGGCTGGGCGCAGCCCCCCTTTGAACCCGAGCCGCCAGCCCCTCCCTCTCTCCCATCTACTCCTCTCCCGCAGCTGCTTAGGCGAAGCCCTGCAGAAATTTCTCCACCACATCCACCACCACACCGTCGTGCTGCTGGAGATCTCATCTACCTCTCCACCTCACCTTGCTGGATCAAGAAGGAGGAGACGTCATCGAGCCGTACGTGTGCACATCTCGGAGGTGCCGCTCGTTGCGGTGCTTGATCGGATTGGAACACGAGAAGATCCCTCTCGCGGCTGGGAGGTATAACCTAGCTGCGGGAGGCTGCGGGCTTCATCGACAACGGTCAAATTCTCCGCTGCGTTGACGTGTTCGTCGAGGGTATGTAAATATGATATGTCTCTCGTTGCAAGCTTCTTCTAGATTGGATCTTGGTTTTCTAGATTGGATCTAGGTTTTCGTTTGCATCTCGTAGGAAAAATTTTGTTTTCTATGCTACGAATCCCATCACTGCGCGCGAAGAACAAATTCCCCCACCACCTTGGCAGCCGAGGTGTTCCTGGGAAGAGACCGATCTGGGCGAAAGAGGACGCCGCGCTGATAGAGGCTGGGAAACCGGTTCCCTTCACCGATATCGAGCAGGAATGCGCCCAGATCTGGATGAGGGCACACACAATTTCGGACCCAGCCACTGGGTCTCCTATCATCACGGACCCTGAGCTTCAGGCGGTCTCCGAAAGATTGGTAAAATCTAAATCCGATGTCTTCTTCAAATATACTGTTGTGCTTCCAATTCGCTAACGGTCCGTACGTTGAGCCGTTTATCTTGCAGAGGCAGCTGTCCCAGCAGCCTGCTAGCTCCCAAGAACCCGTCCAGAGCCAGAGGTGGGAAGATCATCTCTCGAAGGCTCTAGGGACGAGGGAGAAGACAGGGCGTGTCCGAGGGATCGAGAGCGGGGCTATCTGGGACGAAGTGTTTCCCCAGGACCGCGAGGCTGCCCGCCAGAGGAGGAGAGGAAGGCAAACATCTCTAATGCAAGAAATGATAAGGGCAGTCTAGGAGGCTGGCAAGTTGGCGGCCCAATAATTTTTAGCGTCTAGAGGCTACGATGCGTCTCGGCCACCTGTCCATCCTCATGGACATTAGGGCTCCTATCCTGCTGGATGGAGCAGCTACGCCTCAGCCTCCGACAATGCCCCCGAGTCGCCAAGTCCCGTCGAAGACATCGCTGTAAGCTTCGTCGCCACCATGAATCAGTTATATGTGGGCTCTAATTAATAGAATTATGCAGATAACAATGCTCCAATTCGACACATTGTTTATTATACAGGGCCCCACGAAATGCCACCTCACAATCCCTTTGCCCGGCGTGAAGAAGACGGTTGCACACGGCCTAGTCTTCCCAGCATCAGAGGGCGCGACATGCCACAACATTACAATACCTTTCCACATGGCGAGGGTGCAGGTGGACCGCGTCGTCGCCGAGTTCAGTGACGTCGCAGTCCCTGTCGCCCCTGAAGAGGATGTCAGTCAGATAGTCCTCCCTAGGGTGTCCTCTCCCAGTACGTCAACCCTCCCCTCTCCATCAACCGGAGCCGGCCCGTCTCTCCTCGGCCTGTATCCTGAGCCCCTTTCATTCGATGATTGGGACGACGATCCTTCCGTCCCAGGAGGAGGAGCAACCCAAGACGGATGAGCCGCCCCGTGAGAAGCGCTCCAAGCATCACCATGACCCGAGCGCAGCGGAAAAGAAAATCTTATCTCCAACCACGCTCAATGTCGCAGTGGGCGAAGCGTTGACGGGAGGCAGGAGGGCCTCCTCTCCAGAGCCGGAGAGGAAAAGGAAAAGAGCTCACAAACGGGGCGGCACCGCTGCGAAGGAGGCAAGCAAGGAAAGCAAGAAAAAGGCCTTATCCTTCCAGACATCCGCCGAAACCATCAAGAAGCCTCGACGAGAAATGTACGAGGCAGGTGAGCCCTTGCTCGACGATGATGAGGTGCAGAGGTTGCCCGCGCAGATAAAACAGCTCCACGACACAATAATGACGAGGTCCCGGAATCGAGATGATTTTGAGCTACACTTTAAGGTCGAGGTGCCAAAAGATTACGGTTTCTACCTGGACAGACATCATGACACCTTCGATATCAATTTTGAAGATATCTTTAATTTGTTCAACCTCTTTCGGCTCGACACCATGCTCGTCAGGCTGTGGGCGCTTCACCAAGCCCAAGAGTGTAGGCGTCTGGGCAACTCCGCTTTCGGAATAATAGATCCGGTCCTCATGAATGAGTACTACATACGGGAAGCGAAGCCGGTCCTTATAAATTTTATCACCGATTCATTGATATACCATAAGGACAAGCCCTACGTACTCTTGCCCTTCAACCCCCCGTAAGTTACTTACTACTGTACCTAGTTTGCTTTTCTTAAGCACGTATCCCCGTCTGTTTATATTCACTCGTTACCTTTTACGCATCGACCACTGGATCCTCAGTGTCATCCACAAACCTTCTAGAATGATATACTATTTTGACTCCCAGAGAAGTGCCAAGCGGGACTACTCAGGAATTAAGAAAGTTCTAGAAGCCGCCTTTTGGAAATACAACTTGCGAGGGGGAGGAGCAGAAAGCAAGAGCAAGAAGCTGATTCACAAATTCAACTTCCCTTGCAGGCAACAGCCGGAAGCTAGCGTGACATGTGGGTACTACGTCTGCGCTCACATAGACGTGTTCGTAATGTCCCAAAACCCGCAATGGAGTCCAGATCAATTCAATAATTTCATACACGACCTGGCCGACGATAAGTACGATTGGAGGAAGGACTTTGCCCGCATCCAAAAGACCTTCGCGTATGTTCTCAACAACGAAGTCATTCGGCCAAGCGGTGAATTCTACGCGGGACTCCAAATACCCGCTTTCCACCGCACTGAAAGTACTAGCCAAGCGTCATAGACGTAGAGTAGGGCTAGTGAAAATAAACATTGATGCTAAATTCATTTGTTTATCGTTTTAATTCGTTGTAAATTAACTAGTTAGTGAAAATATATATTCTTATATATGCTTAATATTTCCGGTACTAATTGCTATATTTGTTTGATATATATGTAAATTAGCTAGCTTTAATACTAATTATTTCATATTGTCTATTCAGTATTAAAAAAAATGATTACACTTTCACTGACGGGCACGTACCACGTGCTTGTCTGTGAAAAGGTCATATCGCTGACAAGCGAACTTTCCGTGCCCGTCGGTGCAAGTGAACCCAAGATACGGCCCGGGCTTCGCTGGACGACTTTTCACTGACGAGCAGAATGTACTCGTCAGTGAAACTGTATCTCTACTGACGGGCTTCGTGCCCATCAGTGAAAGTGTATCTCCACTGACGGGAAGTTACTGACGGGCCCAGAACCCGTGAGAGATTGCCGTTTTGTGCCCATCAGTGAATGTATTTCGTGAGGCAGTGCATACTCTTTTTTACGTGGAAACACAAGAACAAGAGACAACTGATGTCGTAATATTGCACGTCCCCTGAGCAGACAACAAATTCGTCAACCGAATATGTACGAATGCAGCGTATATGTTTTGTCATACACATGCCAGGGTTGGTGGTTTTTCGATTCTCATCATATTTGTCAGGTTGCATCTACGTAGCTGGACTGAGTTCTATGTAAATCCACTGAACGTTTCCTAGCTGTTGTCCATTCGTGAAACTATGGGCGCCGTTTCCAACCCATGTAAAGTAGGATCTCCAATCATTCGGAAGAATATTATTTCCCTGAAACATTATTCCTGCACTAAAGAAACAATATTCCTGCCGAATATTATGTGTCTCTGTCTTTGAAAACCATAACCACATCTTCTGGCTGTAATCTTAGTTGTGATAGGTCCTTGATGCCACACTTTAATCTTTTCAAACATATCATTGCTTTGATTAATGTTTAAGATCTTGATATGTCCATCCACCGAGCGAGTTGTTTCTAGCGAAACGGCTGCTAGCTTCTGGCACCACTGTTTGACAATCAGAAAACAACAGAACAACATATAGTGGACAAGATTTCCTTTTTATCAAATGATCAAGTTGTAATGTTGCATTATCATGTGGTAAATCTTCTTGATTTGATTAACCTTTCAAGAAGACGTGAACAAGTGGTTTTTTCGCTGTTGTGCAAGCACCACATACCATGTTTAATCCCCGGATTGGGTGTGGTACGTCGCATCTCACAAGCGTGCACGTCCAGTGATAAAACGTGTTCTCATGGTTCGCGAGGTACTATTAGATAAAATCTAAATTTATCAGACAATCCCACTCTAGATTTACCGTGTGCGCGTGTAATGGCGTGTGTGTGTGGAGTGTGTTCAAAGCCTTGGCGTTGCACCGCTAGAAACGACCATGGACAGAGTATGCAGGATGCTAAGCTAGGCTGTAGGAGAAGCATCGACGCTTCCCATACGGCGGCACACTTGAGCTAGCTCGGTGCGGCGTCCGGGGAATCGAATTCCACACCGGATCCTGAAAGCATTCCTCGCCAATGATATCGCATGCAGGTGCCGAGGAGCTGAGCTGAGCTGAGGGAGTTCCACTCCCCGAGGAACTGAGGTGGCCTCCCTCCAAAGTCAGAGGTCACCATCTCCCCTCTTCCCTACCAGCTCGTTCGCCACAACAAAACCCCGCCAGAACCGCGACGCGGGCACTCCACCGCGGTGCCGGCCTTCCACTGACCCCGCGAGATCACCAGTGAAATCTTTATTCATCCCCCGCTGCCCTCTCGCCATTCTCAAGCATCGCCCCCACGCCCCCCGCGCGCGCTTCCGCTGCGCTATATAAACCCGGCGCGCCGCTGAAGCTGTACTTGTGGCACCGACGTACATTACAGACACACACGGTTGTAGCAGCGAGTGAGCTAGCGGGAGGTGGGCGCAGGGTGAGATGGAGGGGGAGACGAAGCCGGCGGCGATGGAGGTGGACGCCGCGGCGTCCAAGGCCAAGTTCAGGATGCCGGTGGACTCGGACCACCAGGCCACCGAGTTCTGGCTCTTCTCCTTCGCGAGGCCGCACATGAGCGCCTTCCACCTCTCCTGGTTCTCATTCTTCTGCTGCTTCGTCTCCACCTTCGCGGCCCCGCCGCTGCTGCCGCTCATCCGGGACAACCTCGGCCTCACGGCCAAGGACATCGGCAACGCCGGGATCGCGTCCGTGTCCGGCGCCGTGTTCGCGCGTCTCGCCATGGGCACCGCGTGCGACCTGGTCGGGCCACGCCTGGCGTCCGCCTCCATAATACTGCTCACCACCCCGGCGGTGTACTGCTCGGCCATCATCCAATCGCCGACGGAGTTCCTGCTCGTGCGCTTCTTCACGGGATTCTCGCTGGCATCCTTCGTGTCGACGCAGTTCTGGATGAGCTCCATGTTCTCGCCGCCCAAGGTGGGGCTGGCCAACGGCGTCGCCGGCGGCTGGGGCAACCTCGGAGGCGGCGCCGTGCAGCTGCTCATGCCGCTGGTGTTCGAGGCCGTCCGCAAGATCGGGAGCACGCCGTTCACGGCGTGGCGCATCGCCTTCTTCATCCCTGGCGTGATGCAGACGTTCTCCGCCATCGCCGTGCTGGCGTTCGGGCAGGACATGCCGGACGGCAACTACCGGAAGCTGCACAAGACCGGGGAGATGCACAAGGACAGCTTCGCCAACGTGCTGCGCCACGCGGTCACCAACTACCGCGCCTGGATCCTGGCGCTCACCTACGGCTACTGCTTCGGCGTCGAGCTCGCCGTCGACAACATCGTCGCGCAGTACTTCTTCGACCGCTTCGGCGTCAACCTCCACACCGCGGGGCTTATCGCTGCCAGCTTCGGGATGGCCAACATCATCTCCCGCCCCGGCGGCGGGCTCATGTCCGACTGGCTCTCCGACCGGTTCGGCATGCGCGGCAGGCTGTGGGGGCTGTGGATCGTGCAGACCATCGGCGGCGTCCTGTGCGTGGCTCTCGGCGTCGTGGACTACTCCTTCGGCGCGTCCGTGGCCGTCATGATACTCTTCTCCTTCTTCGTGCAGGCCGCGTGCGGGCTCACCTTCGGTATCGTGCCGTTCGTGTCGCGGAGGTCCCTGGGGCTCATCTCCGGCATGACCGGCGGCGGCGGCAACGTGGGCGCCGTGCTGACGCAGGTCATCTTCTTCCACGGCTCCAAGTACAAGACGGAGACGGGGATCATGTACATGGGTGTCATGATCATCGCGTGCACGCTGCCCATCACGCTCATCTACTTCCCGCAGTGGGGCGGCATGTTCGCGGGGCCGCGCCGGGGGGCGACGGCGGAGGAGTACTACAGCCGGGAGTGGACAGCCGACGAGCGGGAGAAGGGGTACAATGCCGCGACGGCGCGGTTCGCGGAGAACAGCGTGCGCGAGGGCGGGCGGAAGTCGGGGAGCCAGTCCAAGCACACCGTCCCCGTCGACGGGTCGCCGCCCGACGTGTGAAGAATGCGCATACGAGTACGTATATGTGTTCACGGTTGATGCTCCGCGTGTACAATGATACGATCGCACGGCCGGGTTTTGGGCCGGGTTCTACGTACGTACGTACGTACGTACGTGGCTTTTGTACGTATGCTTCTCGTGCTTACCGTTTAGTTTGCTCCGTTAGCTTTGCTGGCTTGTTGCTGTTCATGGTTGTCAAAATATACTGTTTTTTCTGGCAGACGTGAAATACTACTACCGGTGTACTGCCTTTTCAGTTACGAAACAACCATGCGTCGTCCCCGGCCTCTGATTTTTACGGCAGTCAACCGCCATGTTCATACAATATCCAAATACAGAACCAGAGTATTGTGGTACTCAAATCCCGATCGCGGGCGTTCTGCCGCTGCCGTCTCTTTCACTTCGATGGCGAGGATCTGCATGCCTCCTTGGATCATTGCAACCACAGATCGTGCAAGGCCCACAGCAAGGGCAGCAAGCATACTGGCTCGCGTGGTCCGGTTCTAGCAACAAAGCGGCGTGATCGGACCAGTCCTAGCATCAGCATCGCAGCCATCGCCCCATCTATTCTCATAGTCCTGTTCGAGCTCCTCAGAAGGGCGCTAAGGTTTCCGTGAAGGCAACCTGGTGCAGTGCATGGTTTTCACCCGAAGCCTCCGAGCAAAGCTGCGCCTTCTCGTAGTGCTCGCGCAGTTGTCCACTCATGCTCGCTCGCCGTAGACCATCTTGGCGACTTGGCTTGATGTAGGACGTAGGCGCCAGGAGCCGATCGAGGAAACCTAGGGGAAGCAGACCTGGGTGGGGATATAACGCAAATTGCGGTCACAGGCGGGTGAATCGGGCTTCCAACGGCCGACGAGAAGGAGCTGCGTGTGTAGGGAGATGCTTCCGACGAGAAGTAGACGGCCACCGAGGAAACAAAGCTAATTATTTTTTTCTGCTGGGCTTTATTTGGTCCTGCCTGGTCTGTGCTTGCAACGATCCAGCGAGGCATGGAAATCCTGACCATAGAAAGAAAAGGAACGGTGGAGATTCTACAACGGCAAGTCATGCTTTTATAGAAACAACTGCAGAGGATTTGCTTCCCTCTCTTGGTAGCACCCGTGGATTCTGGCGTCCTCCACCGCATGTCAACCAAACGTACTCCAAAATCCAAAGTGTCACACTGTCAGTCCAAGCTGGACCCGATGACTGAACGCCCGCGTCGCAGGATGCAATCGGCGCGTCTGCTCTCCGACCCGGCGGTATCTCGTGCCGCTGCAGCAGGCCGCCCTCTCGCTACTCAAAGCCCAACGCATCATTTGTGGCGCCCTTGCCAGGACCGAGGCCTCGGTGGGGATTTTCGTCGAATTCCCGACGCGCTACAATTCACTCACCACTAGCATAAGAGCTAACGAGCGGACCCTCGCTGAAAGAAGGCACAGGGAGATTGATTCGTATGCCTCAAACAAAAAAGAAAAGAAAATTGATCTCATTTGATATTACACGGCGTCAAGAAAACATGGCCGGTATCTTCCGTTGATTGCTAGTATCACAAACGCCAGGATGCCAAGAACAGCACTGATCAAAGCAGACGCCGACGCTGACGCCGACGAGGCCAAAGCATCGGAACACAGTCACCGCCCTGAGTGGCAGGAACAAACGGGTGTAGCAGCAGATTAGCACGGCGAACGACGAGTAGACAGCCGACGAGACGCACAGAGGCAGCTCGTGCCAGACGGGAGGAATCGAAATAATGGGCTGTGGCCAGGAGGGGGAGCCCAAACTGCCGCTGTGAATCGGGAGACAGAAAATGAAGTACGGTGCTCTCGCTTTGTATCAGCACCAGGCTAAGTACAGCCCACCAAATCAGGTGCCTCGTAGTCAGGCCCAGCCCCCCATAAAACTGCAGCCCAGCTGCAGAGAGGCCCATCACTGACCACCCGATTCCTTCTGACATGGCAGCCCCACCATACATTCCACGACCCGGCCTATTCCGCCACACCATGACACCGGGCCCCCTGGCCACTGTGCTCCTGCGGCCGGCGAGGCGACCACCGCTCCACCACCACGCCACACCAACCGCACCGTCCGGTGCCCGTCCCCGTTCCCGTTCCCGTTCGTCCACCCCACCGCCCTCCCCCTGCCGCTGCTGCCCGCTACCGCAGATAGCGCAACGGAAGGCGGACTCCCATGGCCGCCGTAGCAGGCCCCACCGCGCTCCGGCTCCGCCCCCGGGCCGCCTCCCCGTCTCCGCCGGCCTTCTCCGCCTCTCCTCGCTGCCGCTTCAGCTCCGTAGCTTACTCCTATCCCAAGGCAATCCCCTCCTCCTCAGACAGTCAAACGGCTAGAACATTTTCGTGTACTTGTGACTTGTTTCGTGTTTGGTTGTTTAATTTATTGGGGATTAGGTTGGGTTTTAATTGGTTGCTGGTGGAAGTCCCCATGTTGCATATATTCCAATTAGTTCAAAAAGAGAGGAAGATTTTAATCTCTCTCTTGGTTGCGACGTCAACTTGCCAGTGACTTTGACATTGAGTCATTAATGGTAGAATTTTTAGGTGTACAACACCTATTTCTATAGTACTCTGTATTTCTGTGATTCTGGATGCTATGAACATGAACAAATACTTAATTATTTGATTTAGCGTACTAGCATACTGACACGGGTTATCTCTCAGGTTGCAAGGTCATTTCCAATTCAGAGAGTAAATGGGAGTAGGATGCAGTACTTAGGTACTCTAAAAGGTATATTGGCCCTTGGTCCATCTACTTTCCGAAAAGCTCTATCGAATTCGTATAGCCCCTTTATGCTGATTTTTACCGCATGTCAACAGGACAGGTTTTAAGAAGCTCCGGCAACCACGACGGAAGGCTTCATATTGAGCAGATTATTTCCTTCGCTGCTACGGACAAACAGGAGGCAATTTTTTCACCTACCTCGGACATACCTGTGTTAGAAGATACCGAGAGTAGCACCGCTGATTCCCTTACATCTGGCAGCTCCTCCTATTTTATTGAGAGGGGTGTTGGAAAATCAGGATTCATCTCATTTCATGGCGGCAGCTCTCAAATGATAACTGTGGAGAGTGTACCACATCCTGGCAAGGAAGCATCTAGACTAGTATGGTTTGTTGGTCCAACTACCCTTGTGGCGTTCGTGGTTCTTCCATCACTTTACTTGCGTAAAGTACTCTCAGCTGTGTTTGAGGATTCCCTGTTGACAGGTATCCTTTTTATATATTATATTATATATATATAGTTCAGGAATGTGTTCTTTCCATCCTGGACTATGGCGTTTCAACAATGCTGATAGTGTCTCTATCTTGTGCATATAGTTGTTTATCCAGAACTATACCCCAGTCTCACCTTTTAATAATTGATGGAAATCAAGTATGTTGGTTACCACTTAACAGTTAACACTATCACATAGCTGTGCCTGTTGGTAGCATTTAATTCCACTACAAGTCATATAAGTAGTTAATGCTTGAAAGTATGTTATTTTTCATTGCTTTACATATTGTCATTCCAATACACCTCATAACAGTTTGATTCTTTTGCTTAAATAAACCCTGATACACATCATTCACTCGGTAGATATTTACACATCTACTCCAAAGACACTACATATGCTATTCCACATTCAGATGAAGTCTAGGCATGGGTGCATGACTGCATTGCCTGATAAATTTTCGTTATTGTTTGCAGATTTTCTTATATTATTCTTTACTGAGGCTATGTTTTACGGCGGAGTCGCAATTTTTGTTCTGTTGATTGATAAAGTCTGGAGGCCACTGCAGCAAGTAGCACCTAAGAGCTACATCTGGTCTAAAGCTAGATTTTTCCGTATTTCTTCAGTAACGACAATGGTTCAGAGCTTGATAATACCGCTTTTGACAATGGGCATGGTTTGGCCCTGGACTGGACCAGCAGCTTCAGCTACTCTTGCACCTTATTTGGTAGGTCTTGTTGTACAATTCGCATTCGAGCAGTATGCGTGGCATCGGAAATCACCTTCTTGGCCAGTTATTCCTATTATCTTTAAGGTAATTTGGTTCTTAATTTATCCTGCTATTACTTGGATCCTGAAGTTGCCCTTTCTGGTTATAATCAAGTGTGTTTTGGTGAAAAAGTACAGATCATTTATGCAATCTGTTGAGATGGTGGTCATAGCGAATCGAATGTTTCGGGTTTGGGTGTATCACTCTACCGTGTGAATTTTCAATTGCTTAATGGTGACATGGGGACATTTGAAGAATCTAAGAGCAGCAGTTGAGTTAGGAAACACCACATTTCAGAAATACAGTACTGTAAAAGAGGCTAATAGATAATGTTCTCGAAAAATTTGAACACATAAGCTACAATGTTTCTGACAGGTTATTTCATCCAAACATGTAGTGCTATGCCTTCCATCCTTCAGAAAATTAATAAGTATGCATCAATGAGGCCAAAATAAAAAAACGAAGTTCTGGTATTTATGGGAAACAATATGATGAGCACCTAATATATTAGTACTTACTTGATGTATGATTTTTTGTTCTGATTGAGGGTTTAGTACACAAGTCACACAAGTACACTGGTCAGTACTCAATACTAGGGCTAGACTGCTAGCAATTTGTTCCCTCATCCGATAACTATGTGTCATCTCATTGCTAAGTAAAGCAGCTTAGTAATGACTGTTATTTATGCGGTTGCCTACAGTCTACACCACACACTATAGTTGCTTGACAATGACTAGCTGCAGTTGTGACGTGGTGAATCAACTTTCTTGTAGAAGTTAGCCAGGTTGTTTGCAATCTTGTTTCTATGAGCCATGCTTTTCCATTTCAACTCCAAATCTGTTGACATCTTCTTTGCTCATGTTTGACAACTCTAGTAATTTCATCGTGCAATGCTTCAATAGTTCTTAGCATGTGTCATTTACTTTCTTTTTCCCCCTCACCCTTGTAGGTCTACAGGCTTCACCAACTGAACAGGGCAGCTCAGCTGGTGACAGCACTCACCTTTTCTGTTAGAGGAACGGAAGCAACAAATCAAACTTTGGCTATCATGAACTCCTTGGGAGCACTACTGACTGTTCTTCAAATTCTTGGCGTTATCTGTGTATGGTCTCTCTCGAGCTTTCTGATGAGGTTTCTTCCCTCTTCAGACATTCCAGATCCCTGATAGCTGCGACATAACTTCAAAATATGAGCATAGCCTCCCTTCTGTAAATTAATTTACCTGGAACCAATTGACATGTCTGCAATTGGTTTACTGATTACACTGCTTCAGTTCCCGCTGAAATTGAACGAACTGCAAATAAGAGAGCTCAACTGTCCGCCTGTAGGATGTTGATGCGTAGCGTGTGTACGTGCTCTTGTGGATCAAAATGTGTTTCACACGTTGGACAACTAATATTGACTGAAGGTATGTGCAGATTTAGTTTTATTCAGTGCTCCACCAAACCCATGCAGAACACATGGTGAACATAGAACCAATATGCTCGTTCACAAACTAATGGCAACCCAGTATGCCATTATCGTTCAGTCTATCCTTATTGATGCTAGTTATCAAGTGAGCCGAATCCAGATGCTCAGGCTTCTCTGCTCTTATCTTTCTTTTCTTACTGTTCCTTATTTTCTCTCTTTGGACCACCTACTTCTCATGTAAGCTATGTAACCTCGAATTAGGTGCTCCGTGAATCACCTTTTTCTCATATTTTGCTGCTTTTGACTAGTAAAGCTTCTTTTAGTTCGAGAGCCAGGAGGGTTCACGGAGGATTTGGGGCTCACGACACAGATTGGAACGGCATGTTTTGTGAATATACTCTCAGAATTTGATATCCTGATGTCATGGATGAGATATTTTCTACTAAGGCATAAGCAAGATTTTGATTTGTCGTATGTAACCTAAAAAGCAATTTCAAAATATGATATATGCTCTGCCGATTGACCTGTGCCGTTCAGCAGTGCAAGCAAATCAAAGTTCTACTTGCAAGCTTATGAGTTAGTTCCTTCCCAAAAGACTTCGGTAACAAATCAAATTGTCCTCTATATCTCAACTGCATTTATATTGGTGAGATTATTTTTTGTGTATGATATAATCGTCACATAGTCATCAGCAGCTTCGGTTTTCATGGAGCGACCGAGCGATGTCATGTTACGGATAGCTGGCTGCAGCTTCTGTTTACTTCCACTGTTCCAAGCAACAGTTGCCATAAGCTCATCATTTTTACATCCTCATCTGTTGAGAACTGCAGATCTGGTTTTACTAACATGTCACCAAAAATAAAAGTTGCAGATCCAAATATGTCTCCCTTATCAAGAAACAGTCAACTAAATGGAAGCAGAAATTTATCTTTTTACTAAATCAGAAACCATATGCAGCAGAATGATAAAAGAGAACCAAAATAAGTGATGTGCGCTTGCTTCACCAGGAGGATTGGAATCTGATGAACTCCAAGCCTCCATAGCAGAGTGAAGCGAGTGCTTCGCCACTAATGTTAAACACACGTAGCCCATCCTTCTGTGCAAAAGGTGGCCGGGCTGTCCAAGAGAGATTTGTCACAGCCGGATTGGAAGTTTTTGCACCATCATATATACAAACACAAAGATCACCACTCAAGGAGAAGAAATGAAACCGGAATATCACGTGAAAAACACACCACCACCACAGTACCACACAAGTAGCAACCAGAAGCAATAACCAGAAGCTGCAACCTTGTTGCTCACACAAGTACACAACGGAATAAGATCAAGACGAATGCTACTCCTAGATAACAAGAATGAAGTAACCAAAATGTTGTGGAGGAAGCTTTGAGCTTCTCCTGCCTTATATAGGGGGGCTGGCCGTCTGGTGCAGACCCCTCCTTAGGGCAATGGTTGCTCTTACCATTGGTCGCTAGGGTTTCGGCCTTCCGGGCAGGAGGTCCCGGGCAGCGGGCAGCGCCCCAATTGGCATTAACTTATGAATTTATAGCAGCAACTTGCCTGAGATGATAGCTGTTTGTGTTATTATCTTCTCTATAGAATAAGAGCAAGTTGCTCTTGCATGGGGACCTGCAGGGGGACGTTAACCAGTACTATCTATTTACTCGATCTCTACCTATTTACTCCGTACGTTCAAATGACATTTGTTACTGCACCGTGTTCTACCATGGCCTAGTAACAACTCTCGGTACGCTGATGCGTACGCCAATGGCAGTATGGCACGAAAAATTGAAAGATCCTCTTTCATTTTTTTTGAGAGAGAGGAAATTTGAAAGATCCTGATACTGCGATACTGCATGAAGTCGCAGTCGCAGACGAGTTGGGAACAGTTCCGGTGGAGCTGGGCTGCGTTCGGCGAAGACGCGCACTGATGGGCTCTTCTTACTCTTTTTCTTTTTCTTTTTGAGAGTTGATGGGCCCTTCTTACTCGGTATGAAATTCTGGGAACTCACGCAGCCGACTGCCCACGAATCACTTTACTAGCGGAGGCCCATAGGTCCCGATAACGCAAAAATATCGGGTGGTGACGACGATTAGGACTACGAACTTACGGGGACTCGATCGAATCTGTCTTTCGTGGTAACGTGACATCTGCAACGAATCATCGGGACTTTCTCCATGCGCACTGTGCCTGGGTTGGCATTTCGGCGTAATGATGCGCACAATTTAGAGCTGCGAAGCACCGAAAATTATGGAGGACTTAGGATAAATTCGAACCTTAGCACGAGTACAAGCTCGACTTCTCCGTCGATCTCCAGAGAGTAATTCTACCATGTCTGACCTAACAAAAACGTAGGACTCTAGAATCTATATCGGTCTGTGAGGAATATATTTTGAAAGTTTTGCGCCCGATTTTGAACAGCATTTGCAACATTTGGTGCGTTTTGACGTGATACTCCCCGTTTTGCTCGCAGCTTATACCTTTCTCTTCTTCATGGCTTTTGTACAAAATCAGGCAAAGGCTTCTGTCATATTTTGCTACAGCATGCATACATCTCCTCGTTTTCAATTTATCTTACATTAACTTCGTGCTTCTTCCTTCATATGAGAGTTATTATGTAGTACACCATAAGAGGTAACCTTCAGGAGAACACAACAAAGATAACATAATCATCACAGTTGCCAAAAATAATCGAATGCTAAACCGTACAATGAATAGGCCAATTCACTGAACTTTCACTATTCTTTGTTTTTTTCCATGCTCCTATTTTATTGCCAAGTATCATAAATGGATGTTCTTGCCCTCCCATGCAAACAGAAAGACGCTTGATGAAATTGCGAGGGCTGAATGCAATTCTGAGGTTGATCCAAGCATGTCTGAGGTTGGTGACCTTGTCCAGTTGGTACGAGTTTAAACAGTGCATAATTTACAGCAGTCTCACCTGAGTCTGAATAAATCTTCCAGATTGCTGCCACATTCAGATGGCAACAACTCTCCCAACAGTACTTAGATTTATCATTACAGAACTAAGACTATCATAATTCAATTCTCTTTTGTCAGGATTACAACAGGAACAGCGAGAAGTATACGCGTGCGTTGTTCTATTCTTTGTTATGGTGTAATGAAGAATGAACTGATGATAACAATTTGATGGAACATTTCCCAGGAAGGTAGTGAGCTCTATAACTCTTGGTCAGGCGCTCGGTCAATTCGCTTTTAAAAGGAGAGAACGAGCTGACAGTGATTCGAGCCTGAGCGGATGAGTTGGTAGACGCCATGCCTTCTCCTTGTGCTATTGTTTGTTTGATCAGCATACATGTTTTACGGTTTCAAGTTACTACGATCAACGATCAAATCGATCTTCAATGTTTTGTTGAGTAAATTTCAGAAAGCCCCTACACTTGTACACTAATTAATTGTAGATGCACCACAGATAATCACGATTATAATGTTTCTCCATGTACCAAGGACTTTCATTCAAATAATCACAATTATAAACCTCCCGTTCACATTCTTGGACTTACCCCAAAGCATTACATGAATCTGAGCAACAGCACACAAAAAAAGAAGAAGCAAAAACAGTGGCAACATCGTCGGCTTGGAGGAGGTCCAACGGCTGGACGAGTGCCGACGGTTGAAGGAGGCTTGGCGGCTGGAGGAGGATCGGCGGCTTGAGCACGTCTGGCTGCCGGAGGAGGGCAGGCGGCGGGTCGACCAGTGGCTCGGGGAGGAGGTCGTCAGGGTAGAGAGCGGTCGCGGAGGAGATCGTCCAAGACGCTGCTGGCTCCGGCTGAAGCTCATGAGGTACTTTGCATCGGTATAACAATTTTGGAGTGGCTTATCTATAAACAAATTTAGGTATTTTATTGTTTGGTTGGACTTTTAATTTGTAAACAATAAAAGCTAAAATAGAAACTTAACCAAACACCCCTACAGTCTACCGGAAAGCCATAAGTCTCACGCTGCTACTATAGAAGGAATTACTGTTACAAAGTATGAGAGACAGAGAGAGAGTCGTAAACAAACAAAAGGTCATGTTGAGGGGTAGTTGCTACACAACGCGAAATATCTTTATACCCCTATAAAAGTGTCAATCGGTGGCAGTGGTCTGCACACTTTCTTCTCTTTCTTCCTACTATAAGGTCATCTTAAAATTTTAAGAAAATTTATATGTCTATACTGAAACATCAATAGATGTCCTCCTTATCCAACGACTCCATATTTAAAAATTTAAATTCATCAAATGTGCTATTTTCCATAAATAACTCTCAATTCTATCTGATCTAAACCGAGGACATAGCATGAAGCGTGACAATAATAATATTCAGTAATCTAATTTATTTATCTATAGTAAGGTATGAGTATTTGGCTAGTTATACTACGCATATGCGCAACACTTTCGACTTTTCAACCGCGATGGTGGTTGATTCAGTGCGCGCCCGTACATTCCCGCGGGCCCATTACTGCTAGTCCCCGCGACAGCACGTCCAGCCCCACCGGCGAGCACGCAAGGATGGCGCGGCCCAGCGGCTCGGCGCACACCGCCGGCGCGCACGGCACCCACTCCCACCGCTCCACGGCGCTCCCCTTCTCCCCCTCTCGCAGCTCGTAGAGCACCGCGCCTTTGGCCGGCTCGGCCGCATTGTACACGTACCCTCCCGTGCCGTTGCCGCACACCCCGATCGATGGAGAAGGCGTCTCCTCCTCGTCGTCCTCGTCGTTGGGGAAAAGCCTCTCCGACATCTCCCTCGGCATCGCGTCGCGCGCCGCGGCGCCGGGGGACAGAATGAGGGCGTCGCCGTCCACCTCCCATGTCTGGATGAGGACTCGGTTCTTCTCTGCTGCTCCCTCGCCACCCCGCTTCGCTCCGAACAGGACGAGCCGCTCGGCGCCGGCGCGGCCGGGCGCGATGCCCCACGCGGAGACGGTGGCGTCTGGCCTGAGGCGACGGGTGGGACCCCACCGCCGCTTCGCTGGATCGAACCAGCTCGCCCACCCGGTGGTCCTGTCCGTGAGGTACACTCTCTGATCCGTCGCTGCCGCCGAGAGCCACGTCGCCGACGCGGACTCCCGGAGCGCGGCCGGCATCGGATCGCAGGCGGTCCAGTTGCCGCTCTCGTGGACCTCCACCGCGGCGGCGTCCTCTCCCTCGGCCAGCGCCAGCTGGCACGCGCCGCCGAGGGCGACCACGCGGTCCCCCACCGCGGCGAACACCGGGTCGACGCGCCACACGGCGGGGACCTTCAGGGCGACGCACGCGGATGTCCCAAGAGGGTCGCCGGCGACGTCGAGGCCGGAGAAGGAGAGGGCGCAGACGCGGTCTCCGCGCGCGCCGCGCACGAGGCGCACGTGCGACGGCGTGGCGTGGCGCGGGGCCGGCACGGTGATCCAGGCCCCGGAGTGGGGATCGTAGGCCGCGGTCCGGCGCCGGCAGCCTTGGAGGTGGACCACGAGCCAGGGCAGCCGCCGCGGGAGCCGGCGCAGCGTGGACCGCACCGCGCGGAGCCACTCGCTGGAGACCCGAGCCGTGGCGGCGAGGTCGGCCGCCGGCACGCGCTCCACCACCGACTCGAGCACGTCCCCGTACAGGTACAGCGAGGCGAGCGTCGGGGACTCCGCGCCGTCGGCGTCGCCGTTGGCCTCGCACCCTTCTTGGTGGTGGTGCCGCCGGTACTTCAGCTCGTGAGCTCGCATGCCCACGCCCATTTCCAAACTCAAAGGCTACGACAGAAGCAGCACGAGCGTACAGCTACTAACCAGTGAGCACTAGACCTCCTTTCTGCTGCCGCGAGCTTCTAAAATTCGGGCTCATGCCAAAGCTAAATAGAGACGCCGGCGAGTCTTAAAAGGCACAGCCAGTGGAGCGGTGGTCATTGGAAATGTAACTGCAGGGGTGCGAAATAAACGTGGGACGGACATGATAAACGTTACTAGCATTTGGTCCCTCGCAAAGTGTAGCGACGACGACGGCAAGAGTTATCGTCTCGCCGCCGAACCTGAACGGAGCAGAGTTTTATCTGCGTTCGTCGCGGGCCCGTCAACCGCAAAGATATTATGTGACTGACATCTGAATGCTGCTAAGCTATTTGCAAGTGACATCTGGATGCTGCTAAGCTATTTGCAAGTGACACCTGAATGCTGCTAAGCTATTTGTGAGTGACGCCTCGCGAATGGAACAGGCAAGATACGAGTTATACGACCCTCATCTCGTTAGATTAGATCGCCGCCATTAGGTTACGTTTGTTCAGCAGTGGCCAGTAGGTAGTACCCACTTTGATGCATGAAGTCAATAAGTTATTTTGAGAGGAATAATTCTTTGGTGAACTTACACACATCGCACACCCTGTGGGCGATCGAACCACACTTCCTCGACGTTTCTGAACGATGCCGGGGACGGAACAGGTGTCCGGTTTCGTAATTGGCTGCTTGATTTTTCTTCCTAGCTCAGAATCTTATCTCCACAGCTTGTATCATTGTCAGGCAGACAGGAGCCATTACTTTTCTAGAAGATTTGGAAACTTCTTGTCAACATGTCAGTGTCGGATGGATGGTACCAAATTATTTTTGCCCATACAAATCCATTTATATTACGATGTCACGCTATCACACAGTACGACTCACAGTTATCCAGTGGGCGGGCGCCACGTAGAAACACGACGTGCCGACGAGTCGACGACCGTGTCATTTTAGCACGACCACACGAGGTGGCGCCGCCGTGGGCTGCTGCGGCTGGCGGGGGAAAGCAGTTGGAGCACCGCCGTGGTTTTGCCCATTTGGTTCATCGGGGAAAAGTCTAGGCCGGTTGCCCGGTAGGCCAGGCCGGCCCAGGACTCCCAACGGCAAGTGTTTCTAGGTGATCACATATTCGCATCTCAGTTCACGGCGAAATTGTCCATCGCGTCAGGTCCTGTTTCGCCCTAGTACATCATGCATCCCCTGATTCTTGGACCAAGTCAAACAGTTGCGACTTGCAACCAGATTGAACAACACTATTACATCTCACTGGAAAATCAGTTTCATAATAAATCTTTGACGTGATCAATACAAGGTCTTGTCGGAAAATTGCAGTTCAGAGTAGATCTTGACATGATCGGTTCAGGGTCTTGCCAATTCAAGGAAGGATTGCTGAAGAATTAGGACAAGAAGCTGTTGAATGGATTAAGCTACCAAGCGTTTTTTGTATCCAGCAATGTAATTGAATAATTACTATTCCGATTAAGCTAACCAAACCAAGGTTTGATTACGACAAGAAGCTGTTGAATGGATGGCTGCTTGCTGACACCTCCACTCTAGTTCCTCTTGTTCTTGGAGGCGAAGCGGAGGACGAGGTAGAAGAGGACGCGGTAGAAGACGGCCCAGCCGAGCAGGTAGAGCACCATCCACCACTTGCGGTCCTCCACCGTGCTGATGGCAAGCTGCTTGAGGATGTCATCGCCGGTGAGCTGCAGCGGTTTCGTGGAGAAGATCCGGTCGCCGCGGAACTCGTTCATGAGGAGGCCCTCGTAGGGATACTTCATCGTCGAGATGGTGTTCATCCACTTCCACCCCAACGGAATGCTGTGGCTGTTGACGAAATAGCCGCAGAAGAGGAAGAAGAGCGCCGTGAACGCGATCACCGCCGCGTACCTGAGTCGAACCGGAGACATCAGCACGATTGCTATGTAAATTTTGTAATTCCGGCCCAGCTCATAGGAACGTGTTGAGCTGACCCTGATGAACTGGACTCAAATAGCACATCTTACTACATGAAGTTGGGCTTGGCCTAAGGCTAAAGTTATTTTATTTCCTATAGGCTAGAGTTTCTCCAAAAAAAGGCACGTAGGCTAAAGTTCTTTTTACATGAAAGCTAAAGTTTCAATCAAATTCGGAACGGAGATGTATGTAAACGGAATTGCTACTCAGTTGACTGAGATTTTTTTTAAAATCTCGATGGACCGAGCTTAACCATTAGATCAGTCTCGAGATTCTATTTTGGTCTTTTATATTATTTTTTATTTTTAATTATATCATAGAGATCTAACGGTTCACCCATGGACTAAGTTTTTGTTAACTCTCTATCGGCTGAGACCTAGCTGGACTAGTATATAAAATGCGATTGTCTAACGCACAGACAACTAAAAATAAGATGTGTTTCAGTCGATTTTCAGAACCTTAGATCTTCGTCCTAGGGTCCAATGCGAATCAGAAAGCAAAAATTGAATGACCATAAGAATTGATTGAAACTTAAAACCAAATCAGACAACTGTGCACTAATAATTCTGATGTAAAATAGTTGTACACTTTACTTACCCAAGGATGAAGTTTGGCACGATGGAGCTGATAAAGACAACGAAGGAGTTGGTGGAGAGGAGGGAGGCGTAGAGCATGACGAGGAAGTAGACGAACTGGCCGTGGAGCGCGATGGCCCACCAGACGATGAGAGCGTAGACGGCCGACTGGAGCAGGAGGAACGGCAGGTACGTGATGACCCCGGCGACGACGTAGGCGGACGCACGGTACGCGTTGTGCGAGGTCTCCCTGATGAAGATGAACCGCTCCTGGATGAAGGCCGGCACGGCGTCGTTGGAGGAAAAGAAGAAGACGCAGACGGTGAAGATGAAGAAGCTGAGGCGGTTGGTGACGCCCTGCGGGTTGGCCTTGGGCTTGGTGAACATGGTGGCCATGAGGAACCCCATGATGGTCAGCACCATCAGGCGCGAAAGGAACAGCTCCGGCGTGCGCCAGATGTTGGTGAAGTTGCGCCGCATCAGCACCCATACCTCCCCCGCGTACGAGTTGGCGAACTTGCCCCGGTGCCCCAGCGCGGTGATGCCCACGCCGGGGGCACCCGTGGCGGACGCGCGGTGCGCCGGCGTCAGGTAGTCGTCCTCGTTCACCGTGTAGATGCTGCTCAGCGGCGTCGGCGTCCCCATCACGATCTCCGGCGCGTACCTGTGGAATCCCGGAGACAAGCTGCATTCATGCGACCGACCCGGCACGCAAGCACGACTCAGCTTAATTAATTTCTACCGTCCACCGAATCATAACATTCTGAATTCTTGCACGCACGATAAAGAACGTTTCTCGTGTAAGTACGTACCTTGGAGTGTTGTGATCAGACTTGCCGTTTTGATCTTTCTTGGGACGCCGGGACGGCGTGAAAGGCGCGCCGCTCCATGGAGACCTGGAGTGCTGGCTCCTGAGGCTGTGGTCAAAGTCCTCGCCGCCGGCCCCGGATACCGGCGTCGGAGGGATGCTGGACACGGTGGAAATCAGCTCGTCGGCAGGGGCGAGCTTGCGCGGCTTCAGTCCGGTGAGGCAGAACTCGGCGAGAGGCTTCACGCCGAACTCCGACTGGTCGTACTCCTGGATGACGTCGAGGAGGTGTTCGATGGAGCTCTCCCCCTTGGGCACCTTGCGGCCCATGCGGCCGAGGTGCGCGGTGACCTCCTTGGGCCCGCCACTGTACATGAGCTGCCCGCGCGCCAGGATGATGAGGTGGTCGAGGAGCTGCACGATCCGCGACGACGGCTGGTGGATGGTCAGCACCACGGTGCTCCCCGCGCACGCGATGTCGTGCACCTTCTCGATCACGCTGTGCGCGCTCGTCGAGTCGAGCCCCGACGTCGGCTCGTCGAGGAACAGCAGCGCCGGCTCGTGGATGATATCCACGCCGATCGACACGCGCCGGCGCTCGCCGCCGGACACACCCCTCGTGCCCTCGTCCCCGATGTACGTGTTTCTTGATGTCTGCACCGCTGATCGTGTCACGGAATATATACACCCGCGCGCGCGTCTCTACGTTCTATTTATGTCAAAGTAATCAAATATGTTGCAGCGTGCGTGGTTGATTACCGTGAGGCCGAGCTGCTCGATGAGGTTGTCGACGCGGAGCTTCTTGTCGGAGGCGGAGACGGCGGAGCCGAGGCGGAAGTCGGCGGCGAACATGAGCGTCTCGTGGACGGTGAGCATCGGGAAGAGGCGGTCGTCCTGCATGACGTAGGCGGAGGAGCGCTTGATGACGCTGGGGCTCATCTCGACGCCGTCGAGCGCCACGCGGCCGTCGAGGCTGGAGATGCGCCCGGCGAGCGCGTCCAGAAACGTCGACTTGCCGGCGCCGCTGGGGCCCATCACGGCGGTGACGCAGCCCTTGGGGGCGTACCCCGTGATCTCGTGCAGCAGGTTCACGTCCTTCTTCTCCCACTCCCCGCCGGCGCCGCGCTGCTTCTTGACGACCGTGTACGTCAGGCTGGTGAACTCCAGCCCGCCGGTGAAGCCGAATCGGCTGCCGCCGTTTGCCGTTGCCGGCTTCTCCGGCTGCGTCATGTCTATCACCGTCTCCAGGTCGCGGCGGCCGTCGTACCGGTGGTTCGGCTGCGCCATGGTGCTCATGCACTAGCTAGCCCAGCTGTCAGTCGTGTGTGATCTTTTTTGTAACCATGCAATGTGTGTACATATAAAGCGTTGGCCTTTTTATTGGCATGGCACTACAAGCTCGGAGGTTTTGTCTGGTTGGTACGTGCCAAGTGTCGGGCGACAGAAATGAGGTCGGACAATGCGATGTGACATCGGGGTGAACGTTGGGTAAGGTCCGTTTTTGGTTTGGACCTGGAGAATGTGATTGGCAGTTCGTCCTCGGCAGTATCATGGACTCGTGGTGAGGTAGCAGCGAAATTTGGTTGGACAATGCTTCTGGAATGCTCAACTTTTGGAGTTACGCCGGCGATATAAGGGATGCGAGGTGTATGTTTGTTCTGAAGCTAAGACATCGAAAGAGGGTAGAGCAGTTGTTACGGCACAGCATCTGTGTAGTACAGTTGTTTATCATTGAGCAGATTTCCTTTAAAAAACATTGAGTAGAGACTAGAGAGAGTTGTGCTTTATGAATGTTGGCATACTGAGTTTTAAGACGAATATGATCTTACTGGCTCGGGATGTGCTCTTTTTGTTCAGACTTCCATACTGAGTTTTAAGACGAATATGATCTTACTGGCTCGGGATGTGCTCTTTTTGTTCAGACTTCAACTCAGAACGCCTGCATCGTACCGACACCTTGTGTAAATAGAGTAGCAGTTTGTTAAGATTGTAATGAATATATGTATAGCTTAAGTCATAGTTGGATTTATGGTGTCAGTAGTGGATAAGGTTATATAGTGTTTTGAGTCGAACATATTGTAACTCAGTAAATAAGGAGCATCATGTAACCGTGAGACTTGAGGCGAAGACTCGGACTAATCCGAAGCCGGTACAGAGGGTGCGGTTAGACCTGCCATCATGAGCGGTCAGATCAAGCGGCCTCGGGGAAGCTGACAACGATGGTGATCCTCTAATGGAATTGGAGGAGTACCTACAAAAGGACTCTCAGGGATTTAATATTTGGTTGAACCTTGTCAACAAATATCAATGTCTATTTCTTCCCGCATGTCTACTTCGAAGATCCTATGTTGCATGACCTTGGTATTGGTGACGAGCGGAACTACATGGCCATGGTAAAATCGTGGAGATTAGTGGATGGCGCTCGTCATTGCAAGGCTAATTTCGCGACAAGTGATATCACAGTACAAGTGTACCGGGAAACAGATCTCGAGGACCTCATGGTTGACAGCGGCTGGAATGCTGGTGTAATTGGGCCCGAGTATGACTGATGTGTGAGGGAGAGATTTGTTGGATTTAGTACCACATCGATTGTGGGAGGAGGTAGAACACGACTTGTAAGGGTGAAATTAACCCTCCTATCAGGTTAGTTTTTTAGGGGGAGAATACCCAAAACCTCTTGTAAGCCTATGTTGCTCCGTGGTCGGGCATGCGAGTATAGCGGCTCAACAAATCTGGGGCCAGACGCTGGTACATTGGGCTTGAGACGCAATAGGGGTTGGAACACTGGTTTAGCGGGTCTGGGATTCTTCTAGGCACACCTTCTCTCATCATCACTCTCCCCTACTACCTCAACCGATCAGTGGCGAAGCCAGCAAATTTTTAAAGCCTTGGCAAGCCATAAATCTTAACTGCGTAGATATGGTTTATGACGATGGATAGTACGGTATCCCGTATATTAGGAAATATCCGTATACGATTCTCTGGATTACCGGAGTGTGCCACATGCCCGGTAAGGATCCCAGGAAGATAAGGTAACACCTGTAAGGAGGGAAGATACCCTTTAAACTAGGGAGGCGATCCCGATACTTAAGAAAGCCAGAATCTCACCTAGGTCAAAGTTCATGACCAGTACGACTAGATGAACCCCCTATAAAAGGATCAGCAGTCTCATAGGGGGGGACAAGTCAAGTTAGATCTAACAAGCCTTTCCAGATCCAGAAGCCCTAGCTATTCCTGCCACCTCGAAGGAGTCGAGCTCAGCGGGACTAGTCGGATTAGTCTACAATTAGGTCTAGGGTAGCCACTAACATACGCATCCCTTGTAAGACTATTCTCTGATCAATATATACGAACATGACGTAGGGTTGTTATCCTAAGAGAGATCCGAACCTATATAAAAAGGGCTTTTTCTTGCTGTCAGATCTCTTGGCCTTGTGCCCTAGAGGTCCCTACCCCCCAAGTATCACAGTTCCACGAATACCGTAAGATCGGCGGTTTACCGATCGTCGACAGATGGCGCCGACCGTGGGGACCTCTCCGTATCAAGCCCTCCAGGAAGAATCAGAGTCGGCAAGACATGCAACTAGTCGTGATCAGCCCATTACGCTGACTGCACAGCCCTTACCGGTCCAACCCGAGAAAGAAGAAGCAGATCCGGCGGGAAATCCGATCGCACCCATGCGCTGTACTGGGTACTCGGACCAGGGTCTCTACGACAACTTTGGCCCTGTAGATCCGTATCCGGTAACAGATCGCGTGGATTTTGGAGAATACACCCCTGGTGAGAACTCGGATTGCGAAGCAGATCGCTTCAGAACCGAGTGCGCCAGGGCCTTCAAGGGGAAGTTGGTGTTAACCGACAACCTCCCTGCAGGAGCGACCAGCCCAATGTCTGGGCTGTCACCTGCAACCTCTGATCATCCAGACGATCATGATCCCACTCACATCGTGCCCAATGAGGACGACACGATGGAGTGGGACTACACCCCATCTAATCCAGACTCTCGAGTAGTTCTCGCGATCGATGACGGTCGTGAAGAGTTCGAGGATCAAGATCAGCATGAGGGCTCGCAACGTCGCAGCCCGACGGCTACTCCCTCCCCGAACGGGAATTTGCCTACGCCGGCAGACAGAACCCCTCCAGGGATGAGGGAGTACGTGTCCCGAACCGCTCGAAGGCTCGCCGAGGTGCGCAATCTGCTGTCACGGGCACCGGCGGTAGATTTGTCGACACCCGAGGGAAGGCAATGGCTACAACAGCTGGGGGCTGACCTACAACAAGCCTAGGCCCAAGCCGAATCTTCTCGGGCCCAATCGGTGTCACGCAGCTCTACTCGAGGGAAAACCCCTTCTCAGCCAGGGGAATATGACAGAGAAGGATGACATCCCAGGAACAGGTCCCCCCAGGGGGAGCCACACGTCGATCTCCGCGACCAGCTCAATGAGCGTCGTTTCCAAAGGCGCCAGCGAGAGCGATCACCCCCTCGGAGGGACCACAAACACCATGCCAACGTTCGAAGATGATCTCCGACCCCTAACAGCGGCGAGAATGCACCTTATCAGAGAGCTATCAACGGATGCCAGGTGCTATCCCAAGAGCTCCGACATGTGCGCTGGCCATCTCGTTTCAAGCCTGGGGCCTTAGAGTCGTACGACAGCATCACGAATCCTATAGAATTCCTGCAAATCTATACTACAATGATCGAGGCCGCAGGTGGGGACGAGAAGGTTATGGCCAACTATCTCCCGACCGCTCTCAGAGGAGCCGCCAGGACTTGGTTGACGAACCTACCCCCAGGAACGATCTGCTCCTGGAGACAACTCTGCGACATGCTTCTCGAAAACTTCCAAGGTACCTTCACACGCCCTGGTCGTGTCGATGACTTGTTCCTAGTCATCCAATGACTAGGTGAGACTCTCCGAGAATTCACTAAAAGTTTTAGTGCTGTCTGCAACACTATACCTGAGATAACTGACTCAGACGTCATCCGCGCCTTCACTCGGGGCAGCAGAAACGAGATGTGCACGCACGACCTGATCATGCATCCACCGAAAACCATGGCACATCTTATGGACTTGGCTGAAAAGGCTACCTGTGCGGAGGAAACCCTATGCTACAGGTCACCACGCCCCAAGGACAAGCAGACCAATTCCTCTAACAAGCCATCCAAACTCTGGTGCGATTTCCACCAGACCGATTCGCATGATCTCTGTCAGCGCCGTATCTTCAAGAAGTATCTCAAGGAGAAAAGAGAGAAGTTCCGTGAGGAGAACCCACAGGTCGCAAATAACAGTCGGGACACGACTTCTGACGATGATGACTCCACCCCTGAGCCATTCCAGGGGCATGTCAGAGCAATCGAGCATATGTTCAGGGGCTCGGCTTCCTATGAGTCAAAGAGGCAATACAAGGCGATTGCCCGAGAGGTTCTCGCGAGTGTACCGTGAATCCCTCGGGCGATCAAGTGGTCGGAGGTCACGATCACATTCGACCAAGTAGATTGCCCCGAGAATTGTGCTCGACCAGGACGATACCCAATTGTCGTTGAACCAACGATCAACAATTGCCGAGTAGGCCGCGTGCTAATAGACGGAGGGAGCTTCCTCAGCATCCTATTTGCCAACGGCCTCGATGCCATGCAAGTGCCACGATCGTCGGTCCAGACGGTGACACAGGCATTCCACGGTATCGTCCCGGGCTCGTCGGCCACGCCGATCGACCAAGTAACACTCCCGGTTACCTTTGGCACACCAGAGAACTTCCGAACAGAAAAAGTCCTATTTGATGTAGTCGACTTCGAAACAGCATACAATGCCATCTTGGGGCACCCAACTCTGGCCAAATTCATGGTGGCAATGCACTACGCTTACCAGTGCATGAAGATGCCTGGCCCAAAGGGCGTCTCCATGATAAAGAGCTCCCCCCAGGAAGCGCTACTCTGCGACAAGCGCAGCCTCGACCTCGCAAAAAAATATCAGACCTCAAGTAGGGAAGCAGGCTCTAACGCCGTTATGCGTACCCCCGCGTCCACAAGACCTCCACCGCGACTATGGGCGACAACATCGGATAACACCCCCTCCATGTCGGAGAAAAGGTCCCACGATTAATTCGGGACCAGGGCAAAAGGGCTTCCTCCTCAGCAGGACAACAGCTCCGCAGAAGAAGCCGCCCGATCCAGGTCACTCAAGTTAGCGGTAAAAAGATAGTCGAGTCCCCTTAAAGATTTCCTAGTCCAAGCACCTTCGGTAAGATCGCATAGTCATCACCCCTCCGACCGTCAGTTTGTCTCAAGTTGCGCCAGCTCCATCCTCAAGTCGTCAAGCTACGAACAAGCCGATGATAAGACGCTCCGGGCGCTGTCGCCCAGCACGCGCACTCGACAAAGCTTCTACAGTGGGTCATGACAAAGAGCGTAGGAGTCCCTGGAGCAACCAACGACAACTCTGAAGGAGGGGATGATGTTTTTTAAGTTTTTTTTCTCTCCAGCAGTTTTTTCTTACAATAGCTTGTAAAAGATACCTTAGTCAATTCACGGCTTTTATAAATATCAAATCCTTTAGTTAAATTTTCTTCCAGACTGCCTATCTGAGAAACTTCTCGAATAAGACAGTCGGGGGCTGGATAAGTATGTGGTACCAAAAACTGGCTTATACATAAACGTAACCAACGACTCGACTAGAACAAAAGGAAAGGGTTCTGCGCTGCAACTGTCAGGGACGCAAGGAAGACCCCTTAACGCGTCCGCAGGTGACAAGGGAAGCCACTGAGCCCCCCCGCCTGACCAGACCTAAGGCCTGGTCGACTAAGCTCCCTGGTTTCGTGGCAAAGTCCCACGACCACGAGTAAAGGAAGAAGACAAGGTGCGAATATGACTAAGCCAACAGAACCCGCCTGCTTATCCATATCCTCGACTATTTTGAACAGAAGGCATCACGGATAGAGTGCAATGAGGTCGCCAAGGGGGCAAACGTAGAACTTACTAACTTACCCCAGCACCCCAGCAACTAAGGAACACGAGTTGTCGCTACGACCACGAAAGGCTGTACCAGGACCCCTTATCGCGTTTACAGATGACGAGGGGCCACTGAGCCCTCCATCCGACTAAACCTAAGGTCCGGTTAATCACAGCCAGTGGTAAACAGCCCAATTCGCGAATCCTAAGTCAGGGGAAGGGACGACGAGTTCGACTAAGCCTACGAAAACCTTCGTGTCCGACAAACATTCACAAAGCACAAGTTTTCAGAAAACAAAAAACACACATGTTAAGAGCACAAGTCACTAATCATAGTTTTTTTACACGAGTTATTCAGGGAGACCAGGTGCCTGGACCCGGTCCGCAAAGGCATTGGCGGCTCTTTGCACGGCGCCGAGAAGCTTCTCTTCCTCATCCTCTGGCAGATCAGCATCAAGGGCCTCCAGAGATAACTCCGGGTACCGGCGTTTGAGGAGGGCTAAGGCGAACGCTAGGGCGTCCCGCATCCCTTGCTTAAGCTCCTCGTCGAGGAGCTTCTCGACAACAGGCTTCAGACAAGAGACGGACGCCACTAGCTCCACTAGCTGAATAGTCCCTGGAGGGCTGGGAAAGACGGTGACCCCAACCTCCACGCGCGCTCTCTCGAGCGTGCGAAGAGCCTGGTCGAGGTCCTCCTCCAGCTTCCCGGTGTATGCTCGATTTCGGCTTAGAGAAGACTTTGCCTCGGAGAGGCGGGCCTTCGCGAGGCGCTTCTCCAGTGCCTCCTTCTCCGCCCGCCACCTCTCGGATTCTTCGAGTCGCTTCTTCAGCTCCTCGTTCTCCACCCGGCGCACCTCCAGCTCGGTCTGCGCCCTTTGGAGCGGAGGAATCAAGGAGAGGATGCGCTGTCGAAACACAAGGTTAGTATCGGGTATATAGATATTCTTACTACTAACTCCTTGGATTACCTGTAGCATGGAGTAAACATCGACGCCTCCGGGCGCCGACACCCCCGGCGTGGGAAGCTTAGTCTCTACATCCAAGGGCGGCGCCGGTGTCTCCGCCAGGGGCTGCTTCTCTGTAGCAGCTTTAGCCGCAGCTCCGGTCGGGCAGATGGTCACCCTAGTCGGAAGAAGCAGTTTCGTCAGCCTTCAAAAGGTAAAAGAAAGAAGAAAGAGAGATTCCAAAAAAATACCGAGAAGAAGACTCACCGGTGGCGTTTCACCGATGGTGAGGTTCCCTTAGCTGGCACCTCTAAGCCCCGCTTCTCGGTGGGCACCAGTAGCAATTTCCCCTTATCCGCAGGAGGGCCTACGACTGGCACGACCTCTTCCACGCGAGTAGGTGTGGCGAAAGGCGTCGACTCCTCCGGCAGGGATCACTCGAACCCTGTATCCCGACTACTTATTCTCACCGTTCATGAAAAATTAAAGGGAAGAATCTAGTCGAGCATCAGTTCGTACCTGGGGTTTGGGGCTTGGCGGAGGGGAAGGAGCCTGAGTAGGAGGCTTCACTCGGGTAGCGTCCGCCGCCGCCTCGACCTCAGACGAACCTCCAACACTCGGGATCGGAGAAGTCGCACTGAGGATCTCGACCTCCTCCTCCTGAACGGGGGTGCCAGCCCGCTCAGCCTCTGAGTCGGGAGCCCCGCGACCTAGTCACTGCGAAAGAACCCACGTGGCGTTAGAAGCGTTACACGAACAAGCTACGACCAGACAAAGCAGAAACCATGGACTCACCGAGAGGATCTCTCTCTGTTCTTCAGGACTAAGGTTGGGGATCGACAATGGCACGTCGGTCCGCCCGCCCTGAGGAGATTGCTCGAATAGGTTGTTTAACCTGCTTCGAAGCTCCTCGGGGGAAAGATCTGGACAACCAATTAAATTTTTTGACAAAGTGAGAATAGGTTTCCGACTAAGAACGACACCAAGGAGTTCAGATACTCACCGGAGTCGAAGTCCCTAGTCTGGTCCTTGCCTTCTGGGACCACCCAAGTAGGACTGACCCTCGACCGAAGGGTGCTGATTCGGCGCCGAAGAAAGTCCTCGGCGACGTCCCACACCGACAAGCCTCTGTTGGCGAGGTCGGCGATGTCACCAACGAGGGCCTTTAGCCACTTGGTTTCTTTCGGGGCCTCCGACCAGCACTTTGTCGGGAAAGGCGCCAGCCCACGATAGTGAATCCCTGAAGAGAGTGGGGGCTGGCAGTAGAACCACCTCGAGTGCTAGCCCGACCACGAAGATTTCCAGGAAGAGGAGATGTAGGCGTCCTTCCTCCCTTCCCGGAGTCAGAATCCGGCGCCGCTGACTTTCATCCGGCGGAGGTTGTAGTAGTACCTCCATAGCTCCAGGCTCGGCCTGATGCCGAGGTAGGCCTCGCACGGGTGTGAAAAGACTGCCAGCATCAGGACCGAGTTCGGGTTGAGGTGGATCAACTCGAGCCCGTAAAACTAGAGGACGAGGAGGAAGAAATGCGGGGGCGGTAATTGAAAGCTGCACCGAAAAAAAGTCCGCAAAGACGACGGTCCAGGTCGTGTCTGGACTTGGGACCATCTCCTTCACGGCCTCCCGGTGAGGAACGAATACCTCCGGGAGGATGACCTCCTCCGTCACCAACTTCTTGAGGGCGGCAAAATCCATTACCGAGGCCTCAAACTCGGGAATAACAGAAATTGGCCCTCCTGAAGGATCCTCC
Organism: Stipa capillata; assembly: GCA_019208055.1. Taxonomy (NCBI): domain Eukaryota; kingdom Viridiplantae; phylum Streptophyta; class Magnoliopsida; order Poales; family Poaceae; genus Stipa; species Stipa capillata. The sequence continues at coordinate 41,224 of JAGXJF010000749.1, read as the reverse complement.
ACTGGCTTCTGGGGCTCGGGAGACTTCCTTGCGGCACTCTTCTTCCTCATGATCGTTGACGGTGATCGGAAACGACGAGGTGGGAGTTTGAACGCAAGGGCGCAAGGAAGAAGACAAGAATGCTAAGAGGCAGAGAGCAATATGGGCAAAACCCCAATTCTCGGTCTCTTAAAAGATTCGAATTGCACCTGGCCAAAGCACGGTTAATGGCACGATCTGTTCCATTGCATTAAATGCGGAACAGTCGCTTTTCCTGCATGTGAGACGACGTGCGCGGGAAAACATGGGTCGGACAACCCACGACCCCTAAGAGCGCATAATGCTTAGGCTAACGTCAACCGGACAGGAACGCAGAAAAAGGAAAGATTCTTCATCACCGCGTGAAAATTCCGCCAGGACGGTTCGGTTTCCTAGAAATCCGCCAAGCAAACGCATGCCTGTGATCAGTGGATCAGATTAACCCGGAAAATAATTCAGATCAATCGGAAGTTTACGCCGACCAGAATACCCCGACTACCCGGTAGAGATGGTGCCTACTCAGGGAAGGTGTCGAAGAAGTACTCGTTTTCGCCTACTCAGAGTTGTTCCCCGACAAGGGTAGATTTCTTATAGAACGATCATGACCTCGCTTCACGTACTGATGGGGGGCTTGACGATGGATAGTACAGTATCCCGTATATTGGGAAATATCCGTATACGATTCCCTGATTACCGGAGTGTGCCACGTGCCCGGTAAGGATCCCAGGAAGATAAGGTAACCCCTCATAAGGAGGGAAGATACCCTTTAAACTAGGGAGGCGATCCCGATGCTTAAGGAAGCCAGAATCTCACCTAGGTCAAAGTCCATGACCGGTATGACTAGATGAACCCCCTATAAAAGGATCAGCAGTCCCATAGGGGAGGACAGGTCGAGTTAGATCCAACAAGCCTTTCCAGATCCAGAAGCCCTAGCTATTCCTACCACCTCGAAGGAGTCGAGCTCAGCGGGACTAGTCGAATTAGTCTATAATTAGGTCTAGGGTAGCCACTAACATACACATCCCTTGTAAGACTATTCTCTGATCAATATATACGAACATGACGTAGGGTTGTTATCCTGAGAGAGGCCCGAACCTGTATAAAAAGGGCTTTTCCTTGCTGTCAGATCTCTTGGCCTTGTGCCCTAGAGGTCCCTACCCCCCAAGTATCACAGTTCCACGAATACCGTAAGATCGCCGGTTTACCGATCATCGACAGTTTCTTTATCTACGACTGTTGCGAGGCTTCCCAGCGACATAACGTCGGTCAACCAGAGATCCCGGTATGGGTGAAACCGGATCGGATTCGGTTCAGATAGCGCTCGTACCATATCCTATTTCATATTTTTTCTCGGATTCAGAAGCGGATCGGATAGTGTTCGGATATGGATATGAATACGGATAATTTCATAATCGGATATGGTACGGAAACGGACCGGATGCGGACCGGAAATGGATAAAAAAGTCGGATAGTACACACATACGAAGAGAAATAGATTACATACAAATAAGATCACAACATGAACATAAGTATATACTAGCAGGGTGCTCGTGCGTTGCAACGGAATCTCAAATAGTAGAACAACATCTTATGTTTTGATTAAAATCATAAGTTCATAACAAAATATATTGCTTTGCCTTACAACGATCTAATAGTAGAGTGCTTGTACAACACACATGCACACATATAACAAAATTTACGCACATGTGTGGGGGAAGGAACAGCTAGCACCAGCAAGCCAGCTAACTCAGAACGTAAATATTGGATTCTGTTGTTTAGTAAGATAATAAATTTCGGCAGAGTAAAAAACTAACTCAGAACGTAAAGATTGGAGTATGTTTAGCAAAGTTTGTTGAGAGTTACGTAAAGATTGGAGTTTATTTAGCAGAGTTTGTTGAGAGTTGGAGAGTTGATTAGGGGAGGGTGTGACACCGCCATCACTACAGCCACCAACTCAAATTTTATAGATAGTAAAGATAAAGATATGCGCATGCTTCACACAAGCCAGTACAATTTGATGAGCTATCGATTAACAATTTAACATTGGTCAAAGCATTCTAATATATATATGCTTTGATTAAGTCAGATTGAATCATTAAAAGAAACAAATTGCTTGCTACGAGCTTAGAGCATCTCCAACAGGGTAGCCAAATCTCACCCTCCATATTCTCCTATCCAATATTGTAATAATATCCTATAACTACCAGCAGATTTTTACCAGTTTTATTTGTCACGGATATTTTTCGAACCTCTATTTTTCGAACGGCCATATTTTTGCAATGGCTAGAAAAAAAGAAATGACAATCGATATATATATTGACAGATCAATAATTTTCCTACATCAATGTTAAATCAACAACAACATAAATGCCAAATTATACATATGATACATCAACATATATGCCAAATAAACCTTGAATTTATTTGCACATCAAAGGAGCCTTGAATTTATTTGCACATAAAACTTAATCTCATTTTCCTCAAATTACCCCTCTCTCATTTTCCTCAAATCACCCTCACCTCCCTCATCTCCCCCGACCTCTCTCTCTCCCACAACTCTCCCCCAATCTCCCTCCTCTCTCCCCATCTCCCTCACAGCTCCCTCTACCCTGATAGCGTCAGCCTCCCCCGAGTGATGACTTCCCCATCCCCTCCCCTGACCTTACCTCCCTCCCACCAACCGACGACTTCCCCTCTCACCCTCCACCAGCGACCTCCCTCTCCCCGCCGCTCCCTCCCCTCCCCTACTACCCGACCAACATACCTCCCTTTCCCCGCCGCTCCCTCCCCTTCCCACCTTGCCGGCGCCGCCACACTCGTGGGCCAGAGGGGAGGGCAGGGAGTGGGCTCGCCGGCGCCACCGCTCCCAGATCTGGAGCGGCTTGGCTACGCAGCAGCGCAGCCCGAGGAGCGGCGGCGCGCGAGGAGTGGTGCCGGATGAGCTCCGGGTTCCGGGGGGAGGGGTGGCGGCATAGCTGGGGAGGAGCGGCGGCAGTGGCGGCGGTCCAGCGAGGCGGAGCTTGGGGGCAGCAGCGGCCGGCCGAGGAAGGGGAGGAGTGGCGCGGTGTGGTCAGGGAAGGAGTCACGGCAGCCGGCTGAGGAAGGGGAGGGGCAGCCCGGCGCGGTCAGGGAAGGAGCCGCGGCGGCCGGCCGAGGAAGGGAAGGGGCGGTCCGGCGCGGTCGGGGAAGGAGCTGCGATGGCCGGCCGGCGGCCAAGGAAGGGGAGGAGCGGTAGCGACCCTGTTGTGGAGGGGGAGCAGCGGTGGCGGCCCGGCCGTGGAGGGGAAGGGCTGGTGGGCTTGGCTGCTTGGGTTTGACCGAATTACGACCCGGTGGGCTGAAAATCGGATAATATCCGATTTAGTTCCGTCGGATATCCGTTTAAAAATTTGGGATAATCTAATATTCGGTGGATATTTGCAATACCATATCCGATACCATATCCAATTCCAGATATCCGAATCCGAATCCGTATCCGATCGGATAGCTTATTTCTCTTCCCATATCTGATTCCACCGGATGCGGATATGGTTTTATCCGGAAATTATCTGATCCGGTTTCACCCTTGGATCCCGGTGAAGTGTTCAGGCTAGAGGGATGCTGACTCCGTTCATGCTCCCAATTCCTTTCTCAAAATTCCAACCGTAAAATTCAATTATTAATTTGTCTTTTTTTCTCAAATTTCGATTCCAGAGACTTTAGTTTCCCTTTTAACTCGAAGATTTCTACTTTATCTTGAATGCTTCAAACTTTCAACAAAATCAAAACTCAAAAATTTCTACTCAAAATTCCAGAAAAAATTACAATCAAACCGACATTTTAGATTTTGAACGAACCTCCGGATGGTGGCATGCGAGTTACGACTTCCGGTCAGTGATGGTGCTAGCGACAACATGACAGCATTCTTGAGATATGAACTATGAATGAAGCATCGCCAGGAGAGGCGAAGTGAGGAGGGCTCATATTGGGGAGAGAGAGGACGGGACGGTAGATGTGGGCAACCGCAAGGAAGGGTTTGTATGGGAGAAAACGATGAATCCGAATCCTCCACATGTAAAACATGCCCTAGTGTTAACTTTTGAATAAAAACCATGTCAAAATCTGTAGTCCTACTCATATCTTCTGGTATCTATAATTTTTGTTCGATGATTGGTTAAACGAGTAAATTGCTACATAGGTCATTGAATTTGTTACGTTCGTTAAAATAGGTCATCGAACTCCTAAAATACTTTCAAGGTCATTAGTAGGCTAACACTGTTGTGACCTCCCATAGTGGCAAAGTGTTCTATTTTTTCTAGAAGGAGGGTGTACCAACTTAGAATTTCCATCAAGCATCTGCCTTTGTTACCAAAAACAGGTAAGACAGATCTCGACCCGTTCCCCACGCTACAGTGCCCACAGGCGAGTCAGGAGGTGATTTCGAGGTTCGTCCTCCCGCCGACGTGCCCTCCGGTCCGCCCTGGCTCTAGGGGCCTTTTTGGCCTTCGGAGGTACGGCGGACGGAGGCTCCTCGCTGGCGGGCGGGATACGTGGGCCGGGCCGACTACTCGGAGTCCGACTTCTACACAGGGGCGCCTCATCAACGTGGAGTACAAGACATAGACTAATATCCGCCCGACATACCCGGAATCTGTTATAACTAATCAGGAAACCAATCTGTTAACCGGTTCGGACTCTTGTAACCCTATCCCGGTCGCCTATATAAGGCCTGGTAGGGGACCTCCGATCGATAAGCCTCTAAGCTCTTTAGTCATAGACAATCTCCATTATTTCATAGCTCAAGCCACCTCGAGATCGATTCTCCAGGGCTTGTGGCACTCGGAATTCAAGCTATACTAGCCACCAAACATAGGATGTAAGGTATTACCTCTCCGTGAGGGCCTGAATCTGTCTAAATCCTGTCTCCCGTGTGCACTCATCCTGATTTACTGTGCTCACACCGCCCCATATTCACTATTGCTAGAATAATACTCCGACAGTTGGCGCGCCAGGTAGGGGAGGTGCGCATAGATCCATCTACACGAATCGGGATGGGTTTCGCCAGCAACAACAACGTTTTCATCCCGGGCAGTGTCATGAGATTCGTTTTCATGGACACTACTTCGGACCCTGGACAACTTTTCCAATTCGGAAAGTTGAACTTCATCGCCGACAAGGTCGGCAAACTTCACCTCTGCTACTCGGCAGCACGTCGATCAGCAGAGGCTCCATCAGCTTCTCGGCACGGACTCCCCAGAATCCGCGCCTTCGGCCCCTCTCCCCAGGGACGAGGTTACGTCGAAATCGGATCTCCTGTCCGCGCACGGGTTCGCACCTTTCGAACAAAGATCCCGACTGGTGGGCGCCATCGATTCTCTCCTCCCCGTCGTCGAGTACAACTCGGACGAGTACGAGAGCTCCGTCAGTCATCACCCGTCCCGGGAGGTCTTCATGGCCAAGCCCGAGTCGCCGGACAACGGTGATAGCTGATCAGTCCCCATCGTGGAACAAATGCCGGCTGAGCTTGAAGCCACTTGACTTCGTCTCCTTGCCAAGGAGGAGGAGTTGATCGAGCAACAGACCAGGCTCGCTCGCCAGCGCGACGAACAACGGCGCAATGACGACATGAGGGCTCGATGACGCCAAGTCCATAACGAGTTCCGCATGCATGAAAAGGACAGAGTCCCAATATTTCCGCTTCCGAGTCACAACATCGTCGCGGCCACGATGGCGGCACGTGCCATTGAAATCCCTGAGGGCACCCCGGGACATGACGAACTCCGGCAACTCCGCTCCTTCTTGGGTAGGGTTTTGTTCCCGTCCGTCGGCGGCGAGGTGGAGGCGCCGTCTTCGGTTAGGGTTTTTGTCCTCTCCACTCCGTCCCCGCTCCGGCGGTGCCTCCCTGGCACTGGCGGCGAGTGCGTGGAGGTTCCCGTCCGCCGGTCCCTTCCCAGATCTGGTGGATGTTTTGCAGGTGTGCTTGGAGGCTCCTTCTGCGATTTGCCTTTCCTCGCGGAGCTTCGTGGCGTGTTCTTCAGCAAGCCGATGTGCTTCCTTCCCCTGCCATCTTTGGGATGTCACCATGGCCGATGCTCCTTATCTGGGTTTCAAGATCCTCCTCTCACGGTGGATGTCTACTGCGGCCAATCAATGGTTTGCGAGTCCCTTCAGAGGTTGTGTGGGGACTATCAAGGCCGAATGGACTTCGCGTCGTCGCCGGCCATTGCAGCTGTAGCTTGTGGACGCCGTCAGGGTTCTCCGAGAAAGCGTCGGAGAAGAAGGGTCCAAGGACCCCTTTTTATTTCCTTTATGTTAAGGTCATTTTGTTCTGTACTTCATGTTTCCTTAACATAATCTAGAGATGAAAATGCCTTTGGGTGTTTTCTTAAAAAAAAAGCATCTGCCTTTGTTCGCAAACCTTGCCACATTCCGAAGAATTTGATTGAGTTTAGCACGCGGTTCGTAACCATACTGGCAAGATTCATTTTTTGCCACTATGATCCACGTGCGAGTGACTAAAAAAGTGTGCTAAAATTCTTCGATAATGTTAGGACATCTATAAAGTTAGAGTCAGTCACTAATTCTTTGACCATTTCATATCATCTAAAAAAGATGTTAAAACTAACTTATAGAGTAGGTTTCTTCTTAAGCTGACTCTATACGAAGAGTTAGTATTAAATATAATAACATACAAAGACAATTAGGTTGATTTCAGAGCTTCTATTCTTCGTAATGTCTAATAACTCCATAACATACAAAGAAAATTAGGTTTTTCAGAGCTTCTATTCTTTGTAAAGTCTAATAACTTCTCACAAATAATTAGTTTTATTTTCTCTTCTACATATAAATAATTATCTTACGAAGAGTCGGTGTGGAAACCAAAATGCCATTGCCATTTTGTCCGGGGTTGGGTCAGGCCCAGGGCCCAATCTCTGACTTTAGTTGTTTGGGCGAGACCGCGGGAGCGAGCGAGAGAGAGGATAACGAAACACGTCTCGGGTTCATGGCCACCGGAGGAAACAAAAAACGGCTCCCTCCATCTCGAAAGGCCAGATATAGCGTAGCACTGGCAGAGATGAGAGAGCTGCTCACCAGTCCGAATCCATGGCGCCATCAGCACCCCCGTGCTCCCTGCGCCTCCTGCTCGCCTCGTCCGCATCTCCGCCTCCTCTATTCGGCGCCGCGGCGGCCCGCCCCTTGCTGGCCGTCGGTTGTCACAGCGGGGGCGTGCGCCTTCGGGTTCGATGTAGAGCGGCGGACGAGGAGGCCGAGTCCCGGCGGAGGGAGCAGGTGATGGCGTCAGTGGAGGAGGTGGCGCCCGGCCGCGATCTCGTCACGCTCGCTGCCTGCCTCGTCGGGCTCCCCACCGGCGTCTCCGTCGTCCTCTTCAGCCTCTCGGTAGCCACTCGCTAACTTAACCCTAGTCTGATTCTAGAATTTGAAATTGACTCACGAGTCACTGCAACTGCTGCGTGAACTGGTGTATATGTGGTCTCTGAAGCGAAAAATTAGCGAGTGCTACACTATGTTGGCAGCTTATCAAACTGATGCTTTAAGCTATAACCAATGCTCCTGATTCCGTTTTCTTCTAAAAATTGCTTGGGATACGTAGCAGGCCGAATCCAAGCTTTTTAGGGATGAACCGTGTCCTAGCTGGACACACGCCGGTGCAGCTAGGTGACGGATTTATGAATTCATCACAGCAATTGGATGGCTTGCTAGTTGTGTCAAGATACCTGAAACCTATAGGAGTTGAATTCAGATCGTTAGGAAGTTGAGTCAGAGTTTATCTATTTGGGCTGCCTCACCTATGTAAGAGGGAACCTGTCAACGAATAAGGAAAGCAAGAAAACTCCAAATCCATCTTTCTCCGATTTCTCTCATGCTTCACCCTCTAGTTCCTTCTCCTACCAATCTACCTCATCCACGGTGCTTGGCCACTGCAGCCTTAGGCTGAAACCTTCAGTCTATCATGCCTGCGCATTACGTTCTGGTACGGGGTGGGACACCCTATCTTCGGGAAGATTCCAATTCCAGATTCTGTAGGTCTCCATCAAATGTTGGATGAATTTGAAGCTGCAGGTGTAGTCTAAATGATACATTTTTAATAGCCTGAGCATCTTGGGTGCTTAATACTACTGAACGGAATCACTGTTAAATTTTCATGCTGTTAGTTTAAGTATCTGTTATTTGCTGCTTGAGATGTAAAATTTGTATTATTTTGCCATAGGTTCATGAAATACATGATTTTTTTTGGGATGGCATACCTTTGCGAAGTGCTTCGTGGTGAGGGAAGAACCCACTGGTGAAATTTGGCAGAGAGTGATATTTGTTCCAGTCAGTGGAGCCATCATAGTTGGAGACTTGGAGGGTTGAATGCACTAAGAAGTTCTATCAAAACCAACTCAGATGGCACTCTATCTAAGATAAAGGGTGTGTTTAGGACATTCTTGAAAGCTGTGGCAGCAGCTTTCATGCTCGGAATTGGCAACTCTTTGGGGCCTGAGGGTCCCAGTGTAGAGATTGGTTCTGCTATAGCCAAAGGATTTGGAAATGTGTTTGGGTGGGAAGGCGGGAAAAAACTCTCTTGTGGCAGCTTGATCAGCAGCTGGCATTGCATCAGGTAAGTTCTACTTCCTTGATTGTTTATATGTTTTTGTCATGAAGGTTTGAGAAATAGATATGATGGTTTAACCATGATGTAAACATGTGATAATTTGCTGGATTTTTTCATGTTGATGTCAAACAAATCTGTACCAACCGGACATCTCAGCATCAAAATTCCAGCTCCATGTAGATAAATTTGTCCATGTATATTCTCATTTCGATGTTGGCCTGCTATGATTAGTTAATTACCTATACTGCATAGATTTATGTGCTGATAGCTGTAAATTAGTTGCATCTGTTGGTGGAATTTATGGGACATGTTCCTAGGTCAACAAAGTTTACCCAGCAGATGAGATTCACCTGTTATGGGTACTTTAAAATGGTCAACATGTCCAACACTCCAAGTAATTTTTTTCCATGTCTTCTGCTTTCTGATTCCATTACTTATACTTCAGGTGATTGCCTTGTATTTTAGGTTTTAGTGCTGCTGTTGCTGGGTGCTTTTTTGCGGTGGAGTCTGTTTTATGGCTTGCATCTGTGGATTATTCACCCCTTTCCAACTCAACACCTATGGTCATACTCAGTACAGTGATAGCATCTGTTGTTTCAGAGATTGGTCTTGGTTCTGATCCTGCTTTCACTGCTCCAGTTTATGATTTTCGCTCCCCAATAGGTACTTTGTCTTTGCTATAATTGAGATTTGCAGTACTGTTGATGAATATGGAGTACATCCTGCAATATTTGCACTTAGGCTTCACAGTTTCTCATGTTGAATTATCTGCTGTTTTAACTTGTTCCTGTTGAATAACTCTTTCTGAATAACTTCTTTTGCCAAAATAAAATATTTCATGCCCCCTATGATGTGGTCACCCCTAGTACTGCTATTTTTCCACCATTGGCACCAAATAAAATACCAGCTGAGAGGGAGGTGAGGGAGGCCCGACAGCAAGATGCAAAAGTATGCAGTGCCTGCTTTAAGCAAGAAGAAGGTGATGCACGCAACCAATCAAAGAGGGATTTTAGGTGCTATGCCTATCTCATGTACCAATCCAAGAAGCAACAAATCTGATATTTTATCCAAGCCTGCAAGCATCACTATGGTTGTGATTGGTGAGATACCTAATAAGGTAATTCCTTTGGACGAAGTGGAGCCCTTCGTTAGAACCTCTTGCAGCTATTTCTCTGTGTCTCGGCCAGGACAAATCGATCACAGAGCTAGCGTGAAGATCTCCTAGTTTGAGTCCTATATTTTTTATTATTAGTGTCTGTTTATTACTTCCCATCTAGATAAGGAATAAATCGAGTCTTTTGTAAAAGAAAATCCATGCATTCTATAAGCGTGTGATCTTTCTGGTTTTATATTCATGTTGGTTAGGAAGTTCCGATCGTGTGGAGTCTTTAATTAGGAAAGGTCTGATCAGTTTTTAAGGAGCGCGACATGCGATCCATACACGCGTTCGTACTCTGGTCTTTCTTGCCGAATCGGCGTCCAGGTCGGGCTTAGCCCAAGTTTGTGCTCCCCACCTATATAGGTAAGGGGTGCATCTCCATGTATGGGGGAGTCAAGGGTGAAGTTTTGAATAGAAATCAAAAACAGAAAAGCCATACTAGACTTGCGTGCCCTGATTAGGGTTTGATTTTTGTGAGTTGCTCGGGTGGAGTCATTCATCTGGGCCACGATCAATTCTGTTCTTGCTAATTGCAAGTGCCAAATTCTTTCATCTTCTTTCCTGCTACGATTTACTGCACACCTCCGTATGCATACTTCTGAGTCCATCCTTTCTCTTCACGTATATCTGATCCATCTCTTTTAGCTACTAGATAATTCTTCCACACATACACCTCTCGATCCCATCTAATAGTAGTTCCACCGAAACCCATACTCCTAATTCTTTTCTCATCTAGTTTGCGAGACCGTGTGCACTTCTTCTGCTAGGCGTGTAGTGAAGATCAGGGCCACACATCAAACGTCTCAGCATCGCGTTGAGCCGTATCACTCTACCAGTTTAAAGTTACTAAAATAGGACAGCAAATGAATTTTTTTCAAATGTAGTTGATGTTTGCAACTTTGCGTTAATTGGTTCCAATTGCACATTTTGCTCTTGAGCACCTGATGCTCCTAAAGCAATCTGCTGTTCTGCCATTGGTTTGGCCTGATATATAGATAGTAGACATATAGAATGCCTCCACGTTCCTCCTGACGGTAGGTTGGTCTTAATGACTTTTAGTGGTACCCTCTTCTTACATTTTTTTCCTTGTGCTCCAGAGATTGAAAGTATGAGGATATTTACATGACTTCATAAATGTCAGAACTTCCTCTATATCTTTTGCTGGGCGTCTTTTGTGGCTTGGTTTTGATCACACTATCTAGGTGTACAACACTTACTATGGAGATAGTTGAAAGTTTACAAGAGACAACAGGATTACCAAAGGCTGCATCCCCTGCCTTGGGTGGCCTTACTGTTGGTCTTCTAGCTCTTATATATATCCTGAAGTTCTGTACTGGGGCTTTGAAAATGTTGATATTTTGCTGGAATCACGACCATTTACAAGTGGACTCTCAGCAGCTGTATTGGTTCAACTCATTGGAGTAAAAATATTGACAACATCTTTTTGCAGGGCTTTTGGATTGGTTGGAGGTTATTATGCACCGTACCTTTTTATTGGTGCAGCTACAGGCATGGCATATGGCAAGTTCATGAGGTTCACATTTACTGGCCCTGAACCACTGTTCCATGTCCCATTCCTAGACGTGGCATCACCTCGAGCATATGGCCTGGTAATATGTCCATCAGCGCAGTCTTGCTTCTCTTCTGCTCAACTACTCCTTATGTTGTTTTTTGTAAATCACCAACGCATCTCAAGAATCAAACTTTGTAAAATTTGACCAACAATTAGTCCAACAATATGCAGGTTTAATTACAGAAAAGTGATACTGTTCGATTCATATTTTAAAATACTTTCATATAAATATATGATTGATTTCTGTAGTTATCAACAAATATCATAAAATAAATAAATGGCCACTGTTCAATTTTTTAGACCATGTCAAGTCAAACCGTGCCTTCCAGCAACGGAGTACTTCAATATCTCTTTGTCTGTTTGTGATGTTAACATTTACCCATATGTGGACATTTCCACTGGTAATTATTTTGCAGTCACTGCTCAGTGGTTTTCCAGTTCCAACTTTTTGTTAGCTGCACCTTATCTGTTGTTATACTGAAAGAAAATATTAAGCAAATAATACTATCATGGTTTATGTTTGTTTCATTTGTGTGTTGTCTTTGCAGGTAGGTATGGCAGCTACACTTGCTGGTGTACGCAAGGTGCCTCTGACATCTGTTCTCCTACTGTTTGAGCTTACACAGGACTATCGTATAGTTCTACCTTTGCTTGGGGTTGTTGGACTATCATCTTGGATTGCTTCTCCTCAAAGGTTCTCTAAGAGCAGTAAGGGTAAGCTGGATATTCTGGAAGAGAAAACAAGTACCGTTCAACAGGCAAAAAATGTGCCCTCTCAGACCCAACAAGTTATTTCCGTGGATACTGTTGATGCTAGTGCAGAATTATGTAAAGTTGAAGCTCACTTTGTGTCTATGATGTCAGAGATGAGAACATGCTGGAAAATCTTACTGTTGCAGAGGCTATGAAAACTAGATTAAATCTTCAAATTTCAAATTATATATTACTAGTAATCAAGTTGGGTTCACCATTTTTTTTCCGGTCAGATTTTGGTTACCACCGAAATTAATTTCGATTTTCAATTCGGCCAAAGGGCCGAAATTTTCGTCTGCTTTTGACTTAAATTCAACCAAAATTTCCCAAAATTTTATAGAAATGTTGAACCCTTGAAACTACTCGGCTAGAGTTAAATTTGGAATTGTTTATGCAGAGTCCCAGATCTATTATGCGTAGTTGATAGTTCTGATCATTACGAACTTCTTCTTTTTGAAATTTTGATCATTACAAACTGAAGTATGCGGTTGCTACAGATATATTCACATAACCATACTCTGTTAGCTGTCTTATTCGCCAGTTTGCACCAGGTTATACCCGGGAGACGCTTTATTTGATCAATAAGTGTCATTCTCTCTCTAAAAGAAACCATATGTATGTAGCTAAACAAACGGTGTACTTCTGATATTTAAAGCTGCCAATGATGTCCAGAAAAAGGATAGATCTTGCATGTAAGATAGGATCGCATGCTTCTTCTTTTGAAGTCAAATGTAGATAGAGATGAACGCGGCTCCGTGCACTTAATTACAAGTTCAAATTTTTTGGATATTTTCTCTAGGCTTCCGATATGCCAATATTCTAAAAACATGTTTAAACCAGTCAATGCTGTACAACCAAGAGTCCAAGATAAGCCTAAGTATATATTGTTTAAATCCCGTCTCATGAGGTCACAATTTACGGATCTATTTGGAAAAAGTTACAACTATGGACTTTGCAGTGCAAATTCAGCTGTTTGGAGAAACTGTCTTCCCTCAGTTTTTTTTGCAATGTGCTAATGCTTCCGTGTTTATTTTTCAAAATACTATAGATAGTTTAAATCAATCAAAGGCCAAATGTTCACTTTCCCACAGCTAATAACAGCTTTATCAACAGCCACAGTCTAACCAAACAGACTCTAAATTGTGCACCAGGATATCAGTCCAGCCATCCAAGCATCATTGGTGAAACTTAACCATATCTTAAGAACGTCTAATTAAACTCAATCAACCTGCGAGAGAACTAAATTTAACGCTTGAGGACTCAAGACTCCGGACTTAACCATGTATCTACCATGACTATTGAATAGCTAGCCAATTTTATCAGAGACATATGTTAAGTGCTTTAAGATCGGCAGGACTAAGTCGATCTCATTACACGAATTTTTAATCTTATCTCTACACGAGAAGCACTATAAATTGAGCATGCACCAGCCCACGTCGTCCTCCACACAAATCAGCCAAAGCGCCACATCATCCTAAACCTCCGTCTCCAGTGTAGAAGATGGCGCTGTCCAAGTTGGTCACCCTGTTCGTCGCCTTCGCAGTCGTGGCGGCAACGCTACAGTTGTCCGAAGCGAGGGCCCAAGGATTCAAGACTGTAGCCGTAGATCAAGAAGCATCTGAGCCAGCCATTGTTGCAAACCACCAAGTGTCCGAACCATCGTCCAAAGCTGCCGCTGGGGGTGGAGGCTTCCCTGGCTTTCCACCGTTGCCCGGCATGCCACAGATCCCTGGCTTCCCACTGCCATTGCCTCAGATCCCCTGCTTCCCTAGCTTTCCACCATTGTTCGGCTTTCCTTTCCTGCCATTGCCTTAGATCCCTGGTTTCCCTGGCTTTCCACCATTGTTCGGGCCGCTCCCTGGTGCGCCAGGTGCTCCGCTGACTCAAGCATTGCCTGGCTTTCCACACGTGCCACTGATCGCTGGCTCCCCCAGCTTGCCAAGTGCTCCACCGTCCCAAGCATTTCCAAGTCTACCAACATGACTGCCAATCGGTTTCCCAAGTTTACCGAGTACCCCACCTTCGCCACCACAACCGACGGAGTGCTCAACACCACTGATGGGCTTGATGCCATGCATGGACTACCTTACCAACATCACAGTGCTGGAGCCTCCAACCGTATGCTGCAATGGCTTCAAGTCGGTCATCAACAATGTGCCCATCTGCCTTTGCCATGGTATGAACGGCGGCATGAACAAACTCTTGCCCAAGCCCATTGATCTGATCCGTATGCTTATCCTCCCGGCAAGATGCGGCACAATATTACCAATACAGACATTTTTCATGTGCTTCAGTGAGTTGCAACTTTTTACCGTATATTTTCTTGCATAGTTTCTTATTTTCTTATTTTTGTGGATTCTTATGCTTACAAGGAGATAAACTTGGTGATGGATTTGACAGCACAAAACCGTGCCGCCACTGACGCCTCTCCTGGCTCTCCAGCGCCTCCCGTGCCGCCACTGACGCTTCCTAGCTCTGCAGCGCCTGCGAGTTCTCTCGTGTCACCACCTTCAAGTAATATTTTTAATATGTACTTTGAACAATAGCTTAAATTTTGTATTATGTTTTTTCCTCTAATATATTACCCTCTTTTGATTTTGATCTTGTCTTTCAGAGGTATCACCATAGTAGCACGAGTATGGTCGATGGATTCGTACATCAAGATTAGATGTTTACATAGCCAATTGTCGTTTTAGTATTACTACGACGTAGTACCAGGGATAAGATATCATCGTATAGGGGTTTAGGTGGTCATATATATAGTGCGTAGTGCTACTTGTCATCATAAGTACAGTCATGTAAAGTCTCCAATGGATGATGTAATCGTCAATGGATATATACACTGCTAGATGCTTATCGAAGTTCTGCAAATTTGTATTGGTGTTAGTTTGTGATGGCCAAGAATGCTGGGCTGATTTATGTGCGTGCATGCTTCTTCTGTTTATACATGAAAGTCGTGCATATCAAACGACATGGGCGCCGCCCCGTGATTGGGTTCGTGCTGGCGCCCGTAAAGTAGCAAAACCGAATCATTTTTTATGGAACTCGCTGCTACGGTTAATCTTCCGCGTGGAAGATATTCACTTCGTTAATGTGTAGGACAAACCATGGTCTAAATTGAACTGCAACCATGCAGGCTTAATTGGTACAGTGACATGCATTTCACGCACACTAGCAATTATGTACATACAATGTACATAAGAACAAGTGTAAATTAAACTGTGCATACGTTGAATATATCATAACGAAAGTATTTAACCTGCAACTAAAACACCAAAATATATATAATTCACAGCACGGTCATACACAATTGACAAATCTATTTTCGCAAAAAAATAAAAATTGGCAAATCTATCCATAAAATTCGATAATAAACCAGAGCAATTGTCATATGAATCCCGAGGACAAACCCGCTGGGTCTTCAATCATCAATTTTAAAATGAAAAATGGTACAGAGATAAATTGTGCAATTGTCAGAGACCAAAAGCATTCCAATGAAAGAATGAGAGAGCATGCGCGAGGTGCCGCACGAATTGCCGCGAGACATGAAAAAAGGTGCACCTGAGGAGCAGGACGGCAGGAAATGAAAGACATGGGTGGAAAATTGGTTATTATAAAGATTAATTATGTAACTAATATAAGAGTAATTAGGGGAAGATCTACATATATGCACAGCCATTGGATGAAAATTATGAAAGTGTAACAAATATTTTTGAATGCCTGAGATGAAAGGCGTCCTATGTTAACTTATACTTTTTATATTGGTGTGTTTTTTAGAAAATGGAAAAGAACCCTTCTGACCTCTGTATCCGAAAATACACACAGCCAATTATTACAAAGTCATTACAGGTTCAAACTAAAAACAATTAGAAAGCGGCAACCGACTTAAAAATCAACAATTACATAACCGGTTGTTAAACCGCCGACCAAAATTGAACATAAATCCTCTGGTAACCAACTCCAATCTCCTAGCCCAAGTAGACATGCGCTCCTGTTTTAAAGAATATACTTTTTATATTGGTATAAATATGGATTTATTAATCTGCAAGCTGGGCAGCTTCCGTTTATACGGGAGGAAAATTTCTGTTCAGCGAAAGGTTGAATGGCGATCGCGAAGTCTTCCATCCAAAAATATAATAAAATTGCCATGTCTGAACAGGCAGGGGAATCAAGCCCAACCTCGTTGAAAAGCCTGAAGAACTAACAGGGGAGCAGATTCGTTACATATATACGCTGACCAAAATTAAACTTGAGGAAAAATAGAGGGACCGGGCTTTACAGTTTCACGGTTCCAATTTTCATCCATAATTTGAAGTTCTAATTACATCTATCGTGTCACGCGACAGAAGAAGAAAGATGACTGCACAATTCACTGTTCTGTACCTTGATCATGCATGCACGTATGTTCTAAGTTCTAACAACCAAAATCTAACAGAAGACGGACACGAGTCTGGCTGGCGTCCATACATACATAGCATAACAGCGTGGCTCACCGGCGCTTCCCCTTGGCGCTGCCGGCGGCGTGGGGCGGCTGCTTGTCCTTGCCGAAGAGGCTGCAGAAGCCGCAGGCGGCGACTCGCGGCGAAGGCGGGTCGAGCGCTGGCTGGACGTGCCCCGCCCTGTACCCGCCGTGCCCGCTCGAGCTGCTCCGCTGCAGCCGCGCGGCCGGCGCCTCCTTGCCCGGCGCCGGCTGGTGCTTGTCCTCCCACACCATCCCCGACGACCCCGACCGCCGAAACGTCTCGCTCGACCGCTGCAGGCCCGCCATATATGTGTAGGTCAGCTGCCGGCCACTCTCTAGCTCCACAGCACGCCCTCTAGCTAGCGCTTTCTTCTTCGATCTTCTCCCTCCCAGCTTTTGAAACTGTGAAATTTGGGATCTTTAAACTACCTGCCCGTCCGCGCAGCCGGTGCGTGCACCTATATATGAGTACATGACCGTGTAGATGGAGTTGGGGAGTCAATGCATATGTGCTTGCGTTGTGTGTACGGGTTGGGCATAAGAATCGCCGCGTGCTGCCGCGATGGGACAAAGGAGCAGCAACTGATGCTGGCGATCAGGAAAGGCCGTCTCCGAGGGAGTCGTTGGGTATGTGAACGTACAAATCAGCGATCATGCTTATTCTAATCAAGCGGGAAAAGAAATGGTTATCAAACTTTGACCGGAGAATAAAAAAAGTACTGACGAAATTAAAAAATAAATCTATCAATCAATTAATATGGAGGCGATCAGCATTAGGTGACATAGGGGCGATCAGCATTAGGTGACAGAGGGAGTGCAGCCGTTCGTTGGTAATTAAATTAGAGCATTTTTACATGACCTTTTATTATCGGATTTTACTACTGCTTAGGGTGGATAATATAAATTAAATCCGACCATTGATTTGTTAACGCATTACCGATTATTTCATCTGGAACTAATTCTTTTGTGAGAGTAGTTTAGCCTTTACCCTTGATAGGTCGATCGGTCTCTAATTCATTCGTCATAGCTACCTACGACGTTATCGCTTGACTTCACGTTGTAGTGACATGAACATTGACACTAACCTATTCGTCCGCCGTCATGGTTTGCTCATTCTCTCGTTTGCCGCCACCGCTAGGCCGCCGCCTTCCAGTCCAACCACGAAGTTGGATCTAGCCACTTGCCACTTACATCTACTCCACATATAGAAGTGCATAATTCATCTGTTGCGAGCACTGAAGAAATAGAGTGCAGAGAATAGTAAAATTTTGTTGATGTATTTTCTAGTTCTGCCTACTCATACTAACAAGAGACTTTCCTGTTTTTGTTTGCGCATCCAACTAACAACGATGCAAAGAAGAGTAGATGTATAGAGGACCAATTTACCGAATGATCGCTATATAGATTGAAATGGTGAGGTGCATTTCACAAGTGCAACTCACTTAAGAAAGAGATGTTTTTAAGTGGAAGTTGCACTCCTTCGGACATTTCTCTCCATATAATCTATGTATGCTACTTTAAGCGATACTGAGTGTACGTTTCGACATAAGTCGATATGAAAACTTAAGGTCTCACTTAAGATTAAGATATTTATTTGATATCTTTGCCGTGGGGTTATCCTAACAAAAGACAACTTAGTCAAAAGACAAATGGACAATTCAATATCTCTTATTTCTTCTCCATTCGCACACTTGATGTGGCATACGGTGTATATGGAATTCAACCTTCCTTCCCCTATCAGTAACATTTTAATACGATTGGGAATTGGTTAGCGGGATTGGTTAAACTGTTGCGAACACGAATTCTGGTGGGAGTGTGCGCTATCTATTGGTCTATTTGGCGTTATCGTAATGATTTGGTATTTAACAATAAGAAAGTTTCTAATTTTTTACTGATTATTCATATGGTTACCAACTAGCTCAGTATGTGGTGCTTACTGCAGCAGTAGGAGGAGCAGACTTCTATGGCTACTGGGTGCAACCCCTTGGAGATGGTAGCACGGGAGTTATGTGCCTAATATGAATAGTGGTGTAATAATAGGCTTTATGATGCTTGAGTTGTGTTCTACATGTGTATTGCTGCTGCCTTTGCTCTTAAGTGAGGGGTAAAAGATTTATAGTTCTTCTTTTAATAATATAATTTTGCTACTTACATCGGTCGATGTAGAGGTCGAAGGTGATCACCTCCTTTATCTAAAAAGTATACAGGATCAATTGCACAATTTCCCTTTGACATGGATCATCTGCCAGTCTTCTGATATAAGGAGCACAGTTGGATTTGTACAGTTGGATTTGTACTGACCCTGAATTCTAAGCACATGTTATGATCAATGTTTCGGTCATGAAGAATCCCTTGCACTATTCGGGTTTCTGACATTTTACAAGAAAAAACAGACTCTTGAGTTGGGGTCTAACCGTGTAAGTAACCCCATATTATCTATAACACGATATCATCTATAACATGATATCAGCTCCTTCATTCCAAGGTGTTGGGCTAGTGGCAAAATCTAAGCTGTATGCATTGCATGATAGGTTCAAGAAATTCATAATGTATATACAAAATGAGAAATCAAGAGAAAGAGAACTAAGAGCACTTGAATCAAAACAAAACAAACAATGACACTACATTCAGTTGTACAACAGCGAGATGTTACAGAAGTCTTCTTTGAAGACACCTTATATCCCTATATATCATTTTCTTGTTTCTCCACATTTCACAACTAATAGTTACAATGTCAAAAGCTGTGCAAAGAAGAGAATTGTCCTGACAGCTCACAAGCACTGAAAAGCATCCATTATTCCCTCTGATTTTTTTTTGAACTGACTCCACACGCTGAATTTGAAGCACCAGGTTCCATTCACTCAAAATTTTGCAGCAAATATAAAAGAATTTTTATGAATCATTCACTCAAATTTGCACGGCAAAATGACATGCAAAATATTACAAATTCTACCAGATCCTGCAAATGAAATGAATACAGAGCAAAGCAATACGTTTGCTTTTGCACATTCTAAGTACAATCGATCTGGCTAGTAAGGCTCCAAGGTGCTGGTGTACTCGTCATCCAGTTCAGATTTAGACGTGCTAGCCTGCCGATCAGCTCCTGGTGTATCCTCACCATCATTACCGAACCAGAGCGCAACCTACTCGAGACCTCGTAGCCGGCGATGGCAAAGACGACGATAAGTGCATGGAGGAAAAGAAGCAGCAGGCTCCACGAGAACAGCTCTATCCCGCGGCTTCCCAATTGAAGTCCTGCGTAGGCTCGATCCCTTTTCCGTGGCTGCCCAGGCTCGTTGCTAGAGCACGTCGTGGCCACGATCGCTACACGCAAGATTGTAGGGGGAGCTCTGGGCGGTGGGAAGGGGAAGGAGAAGAGGCCGGTTTGCCCCGCGCACGCCTACAACCTGCCTGTGCAACACCCGCATCGTTGCTACACCACCTGCCCGTCCTCCGGCAACCTGTCTCCTGCCGGCAACACTGATTGGGAGGGCAAAGCGGGGAGAGTTAGGGTTAGTATTTGCGCTTGCCCGTTTAGAACCGGATGGGATGGTTAGGCTTGACTAGTGGGATTCTCCATGACATCTACCTATGACGTGTGGACTTGTGGTATTTATTATCTAATTTTCTAATTTTGCTCCTTAAAACTATGTACTACTCAAATCGGCTCACATATACTACCAGGATGCAGCAGTATGAATTCATTTTCACCATTGAGTCCTTAAAAATGGATGACTCCTCCATCTTGAAATACCATAAAAGACCTCTTAAATTAACTCGCGGCTTTGCATGAGACTGAAGAGTTGCGATGGAACATATGTATATATTAGAAGGCCTCACGCGGCGGCACGCCATGCACTAGCACAAGCTTCCGTCTCCTCGGTAGTAGTTCTAATGCGTAGCTAAGTCACGATTATTGTGAACAATACTTGCAGAGAAAATTCTTAATATGAATCAACATGTACACATACGACTATACGCTTTTTGACATATTCCAACTTTGTGCTATAATTTAGCATATCGAGCAAATGGATATGAAAACCCTCATCAATCTGTGGACCCCTATTTCAAACTTTTATTCACGACTTTATGTAATATTTTTTTACTCGGTTGTTTTCTTTAAAATTTAAAATATCAAACAACTTTGCATTACATAAAATATTTATTAAAAAAGCCATAGACCAAGCCGGTTTAACCGGCCCATTCATCCCAACCCTGCTAGGATTAACCTCCTTCTCTTCCTCATACCCCCTCCCTACCCTGAACGCTGCCCCTTGATCCACTTTCCCCCCCAAAAATTGATGCTGCCTCGCCGCCCGATTTTGGACTCGACCGTCCTTCTCTCCTTTGGCGGCTTTGAGCCCGCACAGGCGTGGCGCCTTTCCGCCTTGTCCCCTGGAGCCACCACAAGCCGTACGCCCGCTCTTCCCACTTTGTTAGCCTGTGCCCGGCTGCGGTGCCGCTCTCGAACGGTGCCGTTGTCCACCTCTAGATCTCACGTGCTAACCCACATGGCAGTGAGTGCCCTTCCTCCACCCGCTCCTCGCCATCGGCCTCATACCCTTCATCCCCAACCTCATCTTCTTTGGAGACTCCACACCACCTCCCTAGCCGCAAACCAATCCTTGGCCTACCAGGCCGCCTATGTCACCGCCGCCATAGCCGCCCTCCCCGACGTGCCGCAGATGTACGCTGTCATCGGCATCAGCTATAGCGACTTTGTGGTCTACCTCATCGCACACATGTTCTCAACTGCGGTGGAGCGGCTTGTGCTACATCGCATCCCCACCAATGGAGCCGGTATCCACCGAGAGGCCCTCGGTCACGAGGAGCGAGAAAAAGGGCCCCACAGGGCTCTAAAAACGAGTTTTTTTAAGGTCTCTGTGAGGTTTTGACCCGTCTACAAAAGTCTGTCCAAGGTCCGAAAGCATTTGCAGTCAGAAGAAAGCCATGTAGGATAGAATAGGAGAGGAAAGGTGTATAGATATAATACAGTAGGAGATGTATGTACGGGTGAGGTGGAGCGAAGACGCATTCAAGGCATGCGCTCATGATACCGGTTGGCTTCGGAGGACTCCACTCGACTCCGCTTCAGAATTGGCGGTGGGTCTTCGGGAGCCGGTCGTGTGGTCTAGTCCCGATTGTTCAGACCGCGCAAGAACGGTATTGGCTCTCGGCGTGATAGATTTTTTATTCCGGGTTACTTGGAATTTTAAATTAATCATGATGTTGAGTGATATATATAGAGACAAATGGACGGACCATAGGGTTAGGGGGTAGTAGGAATATATGTGAGGATGGAATCATGCATACATGTGTGCACGTAAGGATGGACTTTGCATACAGTATTGTGTACACGTAAGGATGGACGTTTGCCTCTTTAAAAAATAATTCGATGACGGGTTTTCAACAATTTTTTATTGAAAGATTGGATAATGCCAAAGGTATATTCTGACCCCCATAGTAGGATTACAAGTCCATGTGTAATGAGGACCAACTAATTAAGACGCAAGAGCGTCTTCAATGCATATTACTTAGACCAGGTTAATTGGTTGGATGCACGGTATGTTTCTCACATGCGCAACACGTTCAGGCAATGCACATTACTCCTTTCAAGCAGTAGCTTCAGGAGAATCACGTTAAGGTACCGTTCAAACGGGTTTCGGTGCAAACGGGTTCGATTTCTCGTATATAAAAATGAGAAAAATGCATCAGTAGTTTAAGATGCGGTCACGCTGATCCTTCTAATTTGAATATATATTTTTAGTTTGCTAAAGTTGTTTACTATAGTTCACCTAACCGTCTGTATGACATATTGACTATACTTACTTGACGTCCTAGTCAGCCGTGGTCCACATGCCACTTTTTCCTCTCTTGTCCCCACTACCCGCCGCATGCAGGAGGTAGCCGTCACCTACACAAGAGATCACTGTGGACGGAGCCACCATGGACGCGCATCTCCTTTGTCTAGATGCATCTTCTATACTTAGACCCTCTAACAGGGGACTTGCATGCCGCTAGGTTCATTGATTGTATCTTCGATGATGATCTATTTGTGACATTAGTGAGAGGAAATCAAACGTTTGATGCAAAATATCAGGAAATACTGTAGGAAGCCACCGGGATCCACGATTTGGACACACGAACTAGTGAGGCAAACGTTGATGTTCAAATAATAATTGATTTGCAAGCATTAGTGAATCAGCTACCTGATTACTTTATTGACCATAAAGGCATTGCACAGTCGTATGTACCCGCAAGAAATGCACCGGAGAGAGTAGAGATCGCACCTCTTACCATCCCCGTTGAAAGGCCTACTTATTCCAATAAGAGGACAAGGACTTCGGCATTCCAAACCCCTAATACCCGTAGACATCTGGGGGAAACGGGGCAAGGGAACTTGCCTGCCCAGGTCAATAAAGTACCCCCAAAAAAATAAGAAGGAGAGCCAATTGAGACCTGTCAAAAGTATGGAGCCAAAAGCAAATGGCATTCTAGACTTGGACCTTCCTACGGAAGAAGGAACCAACGAAGCTATGTGCACACATCGGTGCCGAGATACTAAAGGACCTTGTAACCATAAAGGAAAATAATGGGACTCAAATGAGCTCAATAAAGAAGCTCCTCATGAAGGGATTTCCATCAATTATATTGACACAGGAGAAACGTTTAACCGAGTGGGAACAAGTATAAATAATTGATTTGCTACAGAAGATGCCACAATCATAAATCTTGATTAGAACTGCATTTCTCACAAAGTGCAAACATAGTTCAGATTGGGAAGATTGGAAGAAGGCAATGCAAGCTAAATTACAATCGTTTTATAAAAGGGAAGTATTTGGCAAGTAGTTATAACTCACATATATCTTGTGAGATATAAGTAGCTATTCGTTCGCAAGAGAACGAACCAAACCAAGTAGTAAGATATAAGGTGAGACTTGTTGCTCAAGATTCCACCCAAAGGTAAGGGGATTGATTATGAAGAAGCCTATTCTCCGGTCGTGGTTGAAATTACCTTAGATTTTTAATCTCAACGATAGTGAACCTAAACTTAAAAATGGTATTAATGGATATGGTTACGACATATTTATATGGTAATCTTGATTCGGATATTCATATGAATGTACCTCAAGGTGTACCACTAACGAATCAAGATAGAGCTAGTCAAGGCTTGTATAGCGTAAAACTCCAAAAATCGCTATACTTAAAGCAATCTAGAAGGATGTGGTATAATCGCTTGACCGGCTTTCTATGCAAGAAAGGCTACACAAACAACGAAGATTGTTCTTGTGTATTTATATGGAAATCACATAATGGTTTCTGTATAATATATTTCTATGTTGATGATTGAACATCATTAGGACATCAAAAGATATAGAGGAATCGAGCTTATATTTGAAGTCTGAGTTCGAGATGGGTAAAACCAAGTTCTATCAAGGCTTGCAGCTTGAGCATACCCATGCAGGGTGCACCAGTCTACATGCAGGGATATTAGTACACCAGTCTGTATACACCCAAGAATTATTGGGACATATTTAATTATGAAAATTCTTATCCAACAAAAGCCCTATGATAGTAAGATCCTTATAGCGAGATAAGGACTCCTTTAGACCCAAGGAAGAGGGGGAGAAAATTATGGGACCTGGAACCCCATACTTAAGTGCAATTGGAGCACTTACGTACCTAGCAAGCTACACTAGGTGGGGATTGCATTTTCGGTAAACCTATTAGCAAGGTGCAGTGCTAAACCATGAAGAGGCAATGGAATGGGGTCAAGAACATCCTCCGCTATCTTCAGGGATCAACGGATCTTAGGCTATTCTATAGAACGAACCAAGACCTTACTATAACAAGGTATGCAGATGCTGGTTTTATGTCAAACCCACACAATGTAACGTATCAGACATGATTTATATTTCTAAGTGGACGGACTGCCATATCCTGGCAATCGTCAAAGCAAAGCCTTGTGGCAACATCGACTAACCACTCGAAAATAATTGCACTATTTGAAGAATCACAAGAATGTGTATGGCTTTGCATATGATGAACCACATACAACAATCGTGTGGGTTGAACATCATCCAAACCCCGACTATTATCTACGAAGATAATGTTACATGTGTCACACAAATCCAGATAGGATATGTAAAGAGTAATCTCACCAAACATATCAATTAATTCTAAGTACTTTTTTGTTCACGAATTACAGAAGAGGAATGAAGTAAAAGTTTTGCATGCTGAGTCATGCGAAAATATTGTTGATTTATTCACTAAATCATTACCTACACATAGCTTTGAAAGTTGCATTCATAGATACGATGAGACTTAGAGAAGTGCACGCTTCAGAGGGAGATTCTACTCAGAATCTCTAAACCATCTCGGTATGATCATGAAGATCAATGAGTTACACACTTTTCCTTTGAACGAGTTTTCATCGAAATGTCTTGGTTAAAGGTTTTTAATAAGGCATCACGTGCAACATAGTAAGCGTATGTCATGTACTCTTTCTGAATTTTTTCCTTACAGAGATGTTTTTCCGTAGTTTTAGTGAAGCATAAACATTTCGCGGTAATTGCTCAAAGAAGAGTGTTGGGAAACCGGTTCACCTAGGAGGTGGCTGGCGCAACCATATTGGGCATCCTCCTAGGAGCCCACTTATAGTCAATTACCTAAACTCTAGCCGTCATGTAGATGATCAATAAATAGAGGATATTATTATTTTATTTATATATTTGAGAAATTGTACAGAATTAATTTAACAAAGAGAAAAAATCACCACTACATCTTTATATCTGTTTTTTTCTCTACATTATGATTGTATTTAATTTACTGGTCGTGCTTGACCATCAAATCACTCCTTCGAAAGTTGGTTTTGCAACCCATGCAAATCCCCGCCGAGTCACGGAATCAGACAGAGCACTCGAGCATCTTTGCCTCCGGGCCGGTCGGCCTCCCATCCATCGTTTACGTTTTTGTGGGAAGAATTCCAGAGCTGCCACGGCAGAATGGGCCGGTTGACATCGTGGTTGCTCACCCCAACCCATCCGATAAACTAGTCATATCAGACGATTTGACGCTGGACGCGAGACCTCAACACGGGCTGGGCTGTAGACGTAGGCACATAGCAGTGTTGCCATTCCATGCACACGCTGACACGCATATGCGTGAGTGCATGACATGCTCCGGGTTTGGGCAGGCCGGCGGAAACTAGATGATGTGCGACTTCCACAATTTAGGCCCGACGAGCGATAGAAGCCCTTACTTCCCTGTGTTGAATTTGAACCGCGTTACTGAATTCAAACTTTACTCAGCCAGCTAAAATTTCAATGGGTTACTCAGCCAGCTAAAATTTCAATGGGTATCTCAAAGTCCTCTTTAAACCCAAAATTTTGGCCCATGAAGTTCTCGGCCTTGTATTCGAACAAAGCGGAGGAATGGTGAATTCCCTCTTGGGCGAGGCTCGTCGATGGGCGGCAGACACTGCAGATGTCCTGGTTCTTGCTTCGTCGTCGCCGAGGCCGAAGTTTAAAACGGTATCCTCCTCCACCTCCACCGGGCAACTAGTGTGGTCGTGCGAGGGGCAGATGGGGGTTTCGTTTGCCCCAGTGGCGTAAATCCTATGCGTGCAGAGACGGAACCCAGCTCGTGGCCTGGAAGGCACCACGCCTCGTGGTGGAGACGGATTCTCCGGGCCTCGTCGACTTGTTGAGACCAAGGAGAGAGCATCGGGCGTGTGTTATGCCTATTTTAATGCAGATCCAAGGGCTTAGGAGTTTTTCTTTCTTTTGATGCTGTTCTTGTTTGCCGCCCGCGCAACCTCCGCGTCGCTGATAGCAACCACTACGGTCACTACTCCGAATTCCAACTTCGCATGACATAATTTGAATTATTTTTGAAAATTTTCATGAGTTCGAACTAATATATGCCTCTCAGTTCTCACCAACTCGAACTAAACAACACCAGCAATTTTGCGTCAGAAAGCAGGGCAGAAATACAGGACCAGCTATTCCACGTTTGCGCTATACAACAGTACGATATTAGCGCGATCCCGACGCTGCCGGACACACCTAATTCCTCTATCTTTTTCAGGGAAAAAGGCAAACACTGCACCAGCTAATTCGACTCCCATCTGAGGCCAAATGGTGTCCTCACATGCCAACGCGAGTCCCCGACAGCGACAAATTAACGGTCACAGCAACTACTAAACCCCATCGTTGCGTTAACTGGTCGATCACTGGCTGCCGCGCACGCGCTTTGGGACCCAGTAAACCGCCTGCAGCAGCATCAGCATCCACATCAACTCCACTCATTCATGCACCACGGCCACGCTCATGCACCTCGCTCGCTCTATTTATAACGAACGAAACCGCAACACAGTCACCACCACCAAGCTAGAGAGAGGACTTGGCGATTCTACTGAACCCAAGAGCAGAAGAGCAATCGTGTAATCCACGTTCATACATCTGATCGATGGCGTCGGCTCGCTCCGTCGTGCTCCAGGTCCTGGTCGCGGTGGCCCTCGCCGCAGCCGCGCCGTGCGTCCTCTCGGACCCGACTCCGCTCCAGGACTTCTGCGTGGCCGACCTGCAGGCCGCGATGGCGCTCGACGGGTTCCCGTGCAAGGCGCCGTCGGCCGTGGTGGACGACGACTTCTTCTCGGCCGCCATCGTCTCTGGGGCTAGCACAAGCAACCCTTTCGGCGCCAACACCACGCGCGCCACGGTGGCGGCCTTCCGGGCCTGAACACGCTGGGGCTCTCCATCGCGCGCATCGACCTCGCGCCCGGCGGGCTCAACCCGCCGCACTCGCACCCGCGAGGCTCGGAGCTCGTGCTGGTGCTCAAGGGCGAGGTCATGGTGGGGTTCACGTCCGCCCTCAACCAGCTGTACTCCAAGGTGGTGAGGGAGAACGAACTCTTCATCGTCCCCCGCGGCCTGCAGCACTTCCAGCTCAATGTCGGCGCCGGGGACGCGGTGTTCGTGGCCATGTTCGACAGCCAGTCGCCCGGCGTGGTCACGCCGACGTTCTCGCTCTTCGCGACCAAGCCGGCCATGCCGATGGAGGTGCTCGCCAAGACGTTCCTCATGGGCGAGGACGAGGTCGGCGCCATCAAATCCAAATTCGCCGACTTCTGATCGTGAGATTGCGTGTCCCAATTGCTAACGCTAAAAGTGATCCGAATTCAGTTACCGTGTTGGACACGGCACCGAATCATGCTAAACGTAGCATCGTACGGTGTGGGGATTCGCGCTGATACCGGCGTAATCGAATATAAACTCGTTGTCTTGTCCTTCAAGGACTCTTGTAATTACCCTATATATATGCCCCGGTAGTCGCACCTAAAGACCGTCCTGTGGTCTCGTGCTTGTAATACTTTTCCCATCATAGTGAGATTGCGCCTTCGTGCGTCTGTGGTTTTTTCCCGCAAGGGTTTTCCACGTAAAAATCTTTGTCTCTTGTCTTTAGATCAATGTCTAATATCGCAACAACTGGTATCAGAGCTTTGGTTACGAGATCAGATCTAGAGAGGAGAAGCAGAAATAGCCAGCGCTCTCGCTCACGCCGGAAGATTGCCCATTGTCTCTGCCGATTTGTTTCCGTTCTCAAGTCACCGAGTCCGAGTTACAATCTGCAATTAATTACCAACTTCGGATCAATCCTGTGCCGAACTGCTGCGCGTATAAATTAAGGACCCGAGGTGTGACGGGCTAATCGGATAGAGCAGGCAGCAACTCGGGAGGAAAAAAACTGGTACAGCACAAGCGAATCAGCCCGACGCGAAAAAAGAGAGGAAGAATTCAACTCCCAAGGCGGATCAGCAACTGTGACCAAAAGCTACCCAAAAATTCAACTTTCTAATCTTTGCTACGTGCACCCAAGAAAAGCTACCAGGAAGGTTTAATTTCCTTATCTTTGCTACATCCACCCATAGAAGCTACTAGGGAAGTTCATCTACTCAAAATTTTATTGCTCCGCATAAATTAATTCTACCAGGAAATTTTCTTTCGGCTTGTACTACTTTGTGTACATAGGATTCATCTACCAATGGCTTCTCTAAAATATGATATTCCGCTGTTGGATTGTGACACAAGGTTTTCTCTCTGGCAAGTCAAGATGCGGGCTGTTCTAGCACAGATGGACCTGGATGACGCTCTTTTGGGATTTGACAAGATGCCAGCGGCATGGTCTGCTGATGAGAAGAAACGCAAGGATCATAAGGCTTTATCTCAAATTCATCTTCATCTATCTAATAATATTCTACATGAGGTTTTAAAGGAGAAGACCGCCGCCGCATTGTGGCTAAAGCTAGAGCAAATATGTATGATCAAGGACCTGACCAGCAAGATGCACCTTAAGCAAAAACTCTATTTACACAAGTTGATGGAAGGCAGATCAGTATTAAACCACCTGATAGAATTCAAGGAAATTGTTGCCGACCTCGAATCTATGGAGGTAAAATATGATGAAGAAGATTTGGGTCTTATTCTGTTATGCTCTCTGCCCAGTTCATACTCTACTTTTAGAGATACTATTTTATATAGCCGAGATACTCTCACTCTTAATGAAGTTTATGAAGCACCGTATGCTAAAGAGAAGATAAAACATATGGTTTCTGGTGAAAACTCAAACTTGCATGCAGAAGGCTTGGTTGTCCGAAGCAGACAACACGAGAAGAGTTCAAGCGGCAATTCCAGGGGCAGAAGCTCTAGCAAAAATAATAGAGGTAGATCTAAGTCCAGGAACAGGAAGTCATGCAAATACTGCAAGAAAAGTGGTCATGACATATCCGAATGCTGGAAGTTACAAAACAAGAAAAAGAGGAATGTCACATACAAACCAAAGGTAACAAAGAAGATAAAAAATTTGCTAATTGTGCTCATGATAGTAATTCTGAAGGTGATGTGCTTGTCGTTGTTGCTGGATGTGCTGAAATTAATGATGAATGGATTCTTGATATTGCTTGCACCTTTCATATGTGCCCACATAGAGATTGGTTTACAACTTTTAAACCCGTTACTACTGCTGGTTCTGTTTTGGGTTTTGATGATTCACTACGCAAAATTGAAGGCATTGGCTCTATTCAGATCAAGATGTTTGATGGCACAATCAGAAGTTTAACGGATGTTCGATACATTCCTAAGATGAAGAGAAATCTTATCTCTTTAAGTACCCTTGATGATAAGGGGTACAAGTATTCAGGTGGAGGTGGAGTCCTAAAGGTCACCAAAGGTTCTCTTATTGTAATGATGAAGGGTGACATGAGAAGGCTAATGGTCTTTATTATCTTCAAGGTACTACAATTTCAGGTAATGCCGCCCCTGTTATTTTAAATGATACTTTTGATTGTGATACTACTAATCTTTGGTATATGCGTCTTGGTCATATGAGTGAAACTGGAATGATGGAGCTATGCAAAAGAGGTCTACTTGATGGTCAAAACATCGACAAGTTAAAGTTTTGTGAACATTGTGTCTTCGACAAGCAAACAAGGGTAAAGTTTGGCACTGGAACTCACTCTACAAAAGACATATTGGAGTATGTTCACTCAGATTTGTGGGGAGAGTCCCGCGTTTCGTCACTTGGAGGTGCAGGTTACATGCTGACCATCATTGATGATTACTCAAGAAGAGTTTGGGCATATTTTCTGAAGCACAAATCAGATGTATTCAAGATATTCAAGGAGTGGAAGATTATGATTGAAAGACAGACTGGCAAGCATGTCAAGAAGCTGCGTACCGATAATGGCTTGGAGTTTTGTTCTAGAGAGTTTGAAGCTTTGTGCAAATCAGAGGGAATTGTGAGACATTATACTGTCCCAGGTACTCCTCAACAAAATGGTGTAGCCGAACGCATGAATAGAACCATCATGGAGAAGGTGCGCTGCATGTTATCTAGTTCTGGATTATCTAGAAGTTTTTGGGCTGAAGCCGCTTCCACTGCTTGTTACTTAATCAACCGGTCACCTAACCTGGCTATTGGAAAGAAGACTCCCATTGAGGTATGGTCTAGTTCTCCAGCAGATTATTCTGATTTAAGAATATTTGGTTGCCCTACTTATGCTCATGTTAATAATGGTAAATTGGAGCCTAGAGCTATTAAGTGTATTTTTCTTGGTTTTAAGCCTGGTGTGAAAGGTTATAAATTATGAAATTCTGAAACTAGAAATGTGGTAATTAGTAGAAATGTTACTTTTAATGAATCTGCTATGTACATGATAAGCCATCTAATGATGTTCCTATTGAGAAGCCACATAAAACAAGTGTGCAGGTGGAGCATGTTATTAATTCAGGTGATACACCAGACAAAGAGAATATTGTTGTTCATGATGATACACCTATTACTGAGGATCCTCCTGAGCCACCACAATATTCTGTTGCAATTTAGCCTAGAAGGTCTACAAGGGAACATAAGCGTCCCAACAGGCTTATTGAAGAATGCAATGTTGTTGCTTATGCTTTTAGTGTGGCAGAAGACATTGAAGATACTGCTGAACCTTCAACTTATTCAGAGGCTATTACTTCTGTTGATTCAAATAAATGGATGGCTGCCATGCATGATGAGATAGAATCACTTGAGGAAAAATGGTACTTGGGACCTAGTCAAATTACCAATTGAGAAGAAGGCTATTCGCTGCAAATGGATATTCAAGAAAAAGGAGGGCATTACACCAACCGAAGAGATTAGATACAAAGTAAAATTAGTTGCTAAAGGTTATAGTCAGATTCCAGGTATTGATTTTACATATGTCTTTTCTCCTATTGTGAAGCATAGTTCTATTCGTACTTTACTCAGCATTGTGGTTATGCATGATTATGAGCTTGAGCAATTAAATGTGAAAACTGCATTCTTACATGGGGAATTAGAAGAAGGCATTTATATGGAGTAGCCGGAAGGTTTTGTCATTCTGGAGAAGGAGAATTATGTTTGTAAGTTAAAGAAATCTCTTTATGGTTTGAAGCAGTCACCAAGATAGTGATACAAGAGGTTTGACTCCTTTATGATCTCTCAAGGTTTTAGAAGATCAAATTATGATAGTTGTGTTTATTTAATAAATACTGTTAATGGTTCAGCTATCTACTTGCTCCTATATGTTGATGATATGTTGCTTGCTGCAAAAGAGAAGGCAGAGATTATAAAATTAAAGGCACAGTTGAGCAGTGAATTTGAGATGAAGGATCTTGGTGCAGCAAAGAAGATTCTTGGCATGGAGATTAATAGAGATAGACACTCTGGAAAATTATACCTAAGTCAGAAAGGGTATATTGATAAGGTACTTCGTCGTTTTAATATGCACAGTGCAAAACCAGTGAGTACTCCTTTAGCTGCACATTTCAGACTTTCTTCAGATTCATGTCCATAGTCAGATGATGAAATTGAGTACATGTCTAGAGTTCCATATGCCAGTGCAGTTGGCTCACTTATGTATGCCATGGTATGTTCTCGCCCTGATTTATCCCATGCATTGAGTGTTGTTAGTAGATACATGGCTAATCCTGGCAAAGAGCATTGGAAAGCAGTTCAATGGATTTTCAGATATTTGAGGGGCACTTCTAATACTTGTTTACAGTTTGGAAAATCTAGAGATGGACTTGTTGGTTATGTGGATTCAGATTTTGCTGGTGATTTAGATAAAAGAAGATCTTTTACTGGTTATGTGTTCACTGTTGGAGGATGTGTTGTTAGCTGGAAAGCAAGCCTTCAAGCCACTGTTGCCTTGTCCACTACAGAAGCCGAGTATATGGCTATTTCAGAAGCTTGCAAAGAAGCCATTTGGCTAAGAGGTTTGTTTACTAAGCTTTGTGGAAGTACGTCTCGCACTACAATATTTTGTGACAGTCAGAATGCTATTTATCTCACAAAAGATCAGACGTTCCATGAGAGAACAAAGCACATTGATGTGAGGTATCACTTTATTCGAGGTGTCATCGCTCAAGATGATATCAAGGTCAGCAAGATAAGTACACATAATAATCCAGCTGATATGATGACAAAGCCAGTTCCTGCCATTAAGTTTGAGTTTTGCTCAGGTTTAGTTGGTATTACTCAGTAATCCTATGTGACTTTGACGCACAAGGTGTTTATGCTTATTTGATTGGAGAAGTTCATTACTTTCTTCGACTACTGGAGGGAATTCGGCTCAAGGTGGAGATTGTTGAAAAGTGATCCGAATTCAGTTACCGTGTTGGACACGGCACTGAATCATGCTAAACGTAGCATCGTATGGTGTGGGGATTCATGCTGGTACCGACGTAACCGAGTACAACTCGTTGTCTTGTTCTTCAAGGACTCTTGTAATTACCTATATATATATGCCCCGGTAGTCGCACCTAAAGACCGTCATGTGGTCTCGTGCTTGTAATACTTTTCCCATCATAGTGAGATTGTGCCTTCGTGTGTCCGTGGTTTTTTCCCGCAAGGGTTTTCTACGTAAAAAATATTTGTCTCTTGTCTCTAGATCAATCTCTAATATCGCAACAGTGGTCAGTATTCGTTTTATGTATGTGAGTGTATTCGTTCATTTTATCTACAATGTTAGTACTATTCATTTTCTGAGCCTCTGATATCGTTTTTGTGAGTGTGTTTGTTTGCCCCTGTGTAAACTGTAAAATGAACGGCCTGCAAAAGTTGCTATACATTCACAAACCAATTAATTTTGTGGGAAAAGTTATAGGACTGCCAAAGTGCCAAGCCTTGCGGTGCTGCTATGCTACTAAGCACACGATTCAGAAAGTTACAGAATTATCGGGAAAAATTTCACAGCAACTTTTTAAAATCCAAATGTGATCCATCGTATCAAGAAGCAAAAATAAAGAAATTTTGCTTCATCTTGTGGTCGCCTCCGAAAAGACAAGCACCTCCATGCTTGGTAGCACTGGATCTACTCGTACTACCATAACTCTACTAAAACCATCTATATTTACTTAAAAGCAAACCGGTTTTGGTTGTTGTCTTCAGGTTCCGGTAAACGCTCGGTATTTCTGGTAATCGACTGGTTACTGGACTAGACGGTACCCCGTTAAATGGCCATACCGGTGAAAAAGTACCGATTTGAGCAAACTTAGAGCAAATTTAACAAATTTTATTCAAATTTTGCAATATTTTAAATTTCATTTGAATTTTTTCGGGCGGGTAAATGCCGGTATTTCTGGTTACTGGATATACCGGCCCCTTCTGATAAAAAAAAACTCATTGGTACCCAAAACCTTGGTTGTATTAGATTAGATCCAGAAGTTGGACGAATGGATTATGTATGAATTCAAACAGGCAAAGGAGCAGAGGAGGTGGAGTCATGGAGGATACCTCTTGTTCATTGCAACGCTAATTATTGCTCTCTCCCCAGCCAAGACGTTTGCATGTCAACTTTTGCAAAATACCATAAACTTAATCATCTACATCCGCCAGAAATTGCATAAGCAACACCATTACAACATTGAGTGGTGATAACTGACCCCGCACGATTGAATTTATGGCTCCGCCACAGCGCGGCAGCAGCAAAGAGCGGAGATGGCGGCGTTCCAACATTGTTTCAGCACGTATTGGCGGGAGGATATGATAGCGTGTGTGGCAACTTGCAACACATGCGTCAAGTACCAGGTGCACGCGATGCGGTAGAAAGGAGAGAATGCAAGGCGTCCCTGATGTACGGGAGGGGACATAGGACGCAGCTGGTTAGGGTGGGGAGGCACCAGGGAATACGGTTGGCACGCTGGAGCAGAGGCAGCGCAGGTGGACGGGGATGCTCATGCTATAGAGAAATGGAAAAGCAAGGAAGAGTCAAGTCCCCAAAGAGTAGGAGAAGTAGCATCCACCAAAAGGGAAAGGCGAAAAAAAGTTAGGTTTCTTTTTAAAAGAAGAGGGTGACTTGTGGCTACAAGAAACCAAACAAAATCCAGAAAATATTAGGTGTATAATGGAGCATTGTAAAAAAGAAGGTTGTAGTTGTCAGTTGTCAACCGAACTTACATCTTCCTCTAGATGTCACTGAGATTGTCGAGTTCTCCCCACATATGTCGAAGAGGCGTAGGCTTTCAGAGGGTAGCTTTCCACTGAATCGAAATGTGTACTATTACTCGATTCATACATAAGGACATACCAATAGTTCAGCGGTAGGACATAGTTGTTCGTTTCCACCTACTCGATTCAGTCTTTCAGAGTGATATAGAATATTCCTTATTAGCCGTAATACACTCATACACGTCTAGGGAAAATATACATGTCTATGCTCCGTATATGCATGTCTGTGCTCCATGAGACCGTGCATATATAGAGCCTCTCTAAGATTCCTAGTATACATAGTGCACCCACGTGTGAGCTTTATGTATGCACCAATGGCAGTGCTATATTAAACCGTGGGTCAGCTTTTTTGCAAAACCACTCTATGCTATTGAAATTTCATTAAACTTTTTCTTGAAAAATAGTTTAAAATTTATAGATAACTGTTTATTTGACTCCAATTGGCGCTGTGCGCCACTGGTGTGCACTGACAAAAGAATGACTCGATCAATACAAGAAAAAATAATATAGTTTTTAATATGTACAAGTGAAGGATTCACGACCCTACACACGGGGCAAACTGCAAAATAAAAATGGGCGATCAATCTTTGCTCCGACCACACACACGTGACATGCCATCGATCACCCGAGGCGCACCCGCTCTCCGTGCACCACAAGAGGCAGCCGCACCCCGCATGTGGGCTGGCATTTTCGCAGCTAGGAGAGGTGTGTGTGTGCACCACAAATGGAAGGAGCAGTATCCGTCGCAGCAAGTTGAACTGAGCAGCCCCACAGCTATATGCGGATTGGCATTTTCGCAGGTAGGAGGCGTCTGTGCGGGCGGGCGCCTCCAGCTATTTTGCATCATCTGCGCCACGCACAAACACTAGACCCCATCGCTGCCGGATGCCGCTAATTCAATCCATCTGAGGCCAAATGGTGTCGTAACCCCGACAGCGACAAACGGTGACGACGAGCAACGAAACCCTTATCTGCACGTTATCATTGGTTCCTCACTGGCAGCAGCCATGCATGAACGCGCTTTACGACCCAGTAAACCGCCTGCAGCCGCATCAGTCATCCGCACCAACTCCACCCGTGCATGCACTGACGCACACCTCGCTCTATATATTGTGAACGAACAGCAACACACAGTCACCATCAAGAGGAGATTTTGCAAGAGCAGAAGAGCAATCAGTGACCCCGGCCGTGTAAAGCTAACGATTGATCGATACTTACACCTGATGGCATCGGTTCGCTTCGTTATGCTCCAGGTGCTGGTGGCGGTGGCCCTTGCCGCGGCGCCGTTCGTCATCTCGGACCCGCCGCCCCTCCAGGACTTCTGCGTGGCCGACCTGAAGGCCGCGACGGCGCTCGACGGGTTCCCGTGCAAGGCGCCGTCGGCCGTGGTGGACGACGACTTCTTCTCGGCCGCCGTCGTCTCTGGGGCCAGCACCAGCAAACCCCTTCGGCGTCAACTCCACGCGCGCCACCGTGGCGGCCTTCCCGGGCCTGAACACGCTTGGGCTCTCCATCACGCGCACCGACGTCGCGCCAGGCGGGCTCAACCCGCCGCACTCTCACCCGCGTGCCTCGGAGCTCGTGCTGGTGCTCAAGGGCGAGGTCATGGTGGGGTTCACGTCGGGGGCCCAACCGGCTCTACTCCAAGGTGGTGAAGGAGAACGAGCTCTACGTCGTGCCCCGCGGCCTGCAGCACTTCCAGCTCAACGTTGGCGCCGGGGGACGCGGTGTTCATGGCAATGTTCGACGCCCAGTCGCCCGGCGTGATCGTGCCGACGTTCTCGCTCTTCTCGACCAAGCCGGCCATGCCGATGGAGGTGCTCACCAAGACGTTCCTCATGGGCGAGGACGAAGTCGGCGCCATGAAATCCAAATTCGCCGACTTCTGACTCTGAAAATCTGTGGTCTAATTAAGCAGTTCAGCTGCTAACGCTACCCAGTGGCCAGTAACAAGCGTGTTTGTGTTTGTTATTGTTTCCGCGTATCCGGGGTCCCTGGGATCGCTGTATGTGTATCTGTGTGTGTGTTTGCTTTGTTTGTCCGTGTGTGAACGACCTGCATTTGCTACATATTCACAAGCCAATTGGTTTTCCGGTCCTCACGAGTCCACGAGAACCAGTTGTTGTATTCTTGCGCATCACATGTGACAAGCAGCTTTTTGCACAGCCAGGTGCCTACATATAAGCGCCCAAATGCTTTTCTCGAAGTATAATTAAGTTCATGAGCTCGCATCAATTTTCCAATCATCCGGACACACCACCAGAAGAAGGGATATCCTTCTCTATACAATATTGTATATGACAAGAAGACTACCGTGGCAAAGGTTTTGTCGGTTGGACTACACCCTAAACTGTTTAGAAGGCACATTTATGCCGAAAGGGAAGTAACTCTAAATGAGCTTTAGAGCGGAATGCAACCAGATTACTCTTATCTAATTGTAGAGACAAGTTGTGTTGGCTCTGTCTAACAACGGCGAGTTCTCTGTGAAATCTTTCTATCGGCAACTAGTAAATAGTGAAATTGTCTCCACACGTAAACTTCTGTGGAAGATTACGATACCATCTAGGATAAGGATTTTCATGTGATTGCTTCTTAAAAAGAGGATTTTGACAAAGGATAACCTGTTACACAGAGGATGGAAAGGATCCAGGCTGTGCTAATTTTGTGGCCATGATGAAACAATAGATCATCTTTTTTTTCACTTGTTCTTTGGCAAAATATATGCGAGGGATAATTTGCTGTGTTTTCCATTTTAGTAAGTATCCTGTAAGTGTGGAAGATTTTCAATCAATGGTGGCTCAATTTGGTGGCACCCTGCGACAATTGGTCACGGTGGGTGTGGTTGCAGTCTTGTGGGTAATTGGAAGTTGCGCAATGGTTCATGCTTTCAAAAGAAACTGATCACTGACCCTCATGTTGTGATTTGCTATATTAGTCATTTGCTGAAAACCTGGCTATCTTGCAGACAAGAGAAGCAAACAGTGACTGTCTATTCTGGGGGGCGCGGCTAGTGGAGCAAGTGGCTTTCGAGGACTTCGACGCTCAACGAGGCTGGTCTTCGACGCTCAACGAGGCTGGCGTCCTACTACGCTGCGATTGCAAGCACCAATGTCTGAGAGTTAGGCTGTTTCGGTGGTCGATGCTGTTCAGACTTTCGTTGATGTGCGCCTGAAACTTGTTTTGGTCTTAAAAGTGTAGGTTAGGAGAGCTGAACTTTGCAGTCTCTTCTTTTTTTTCTTCTCTACTTATGCTATTAAGTCTCGACGACGGTTTCTAGTAATGAAAATGGGAGGGCCCTGATCCCTCTTTTTCAAGAAAAGAACACTAGGATTCCAACTTTATTAGATTCTGAAATGAAAACATGAAATGGAGGAGTCAGGAATGCCACATTGTGCATTTGTCTAGATCCTGACAAGTTACAACCTCCACGGTTTTACTGACACTAATGTAGAAACCAACGTGACAGCATAGACGTAGAAAATCAAACTAAAACATGGAAACACACATCAGGTACTATTTTGACAATAACACGATTAGCAATCCCGAGTCCCAGGCTTGTAAGTGCTCGTGTCCTTGACGGTGGCGTTGGCGTTGGCGTTGGTGGTGCCGTTGTTGTCCCCGCCCATTCCGATCGTGTCATCACCGCGTCCTTCGCCCCCACCGCCGCGCTCTTCACCGTCTCCCCTGCCTGCAGACAGATTCGGAACATGTTAGAACATCGATCTGTTACACAAGATTCACTAAAAGTACGAGCAAGCGAGCATATAGTCTGTGCTGCTACCTGCACGAGGAGGCTGCTGGTCTTGTCCTTGCCGGCCACGGCGGTGTCCATGGCGTACTGCGCGGCGCCAGCCGCCTTCTGCTTGGCGGCCTCGGCCGTCTGCCCGATGTAGCTCCCGGTCTGCTCCGCGCCGGACCGCGCGGTGTCCATGGTGTACTGCGCGGCGCCGGCCGCCTTCTGCTTGGCGGCCTCGGCCGTATGCCCGATGTAGCTCCCGGTCTGCTCCCCGCCGTCGCGGGCGCGGTCCTTGGCGGCTTGCGCCGTCTCGGCCGCCCTGTCCTTGGCCTCGCACCCCTTCTCCTTGGTCGCCTCCGCAGCGCCGCGGCCCTTGTCCATGGTGCGGCCCGTCGCGTCCGAGGCCCTGTCCTTGGCCTCGTACGCCTTCCCTTGGTCGCCTCCTTGGCGTCGCCGCCCCTGCCCATCGCGCGCCCCGCGGCGTCGGACGCCGTGTCCTTGGCCTCCCGCGCCTTCTCCTGCGCAGCGCCCATCACGCGCCCCGTCTTCTCCTGCAGATGCAGTGCACGGCAACAAAAAACACTGTAAATGCCAGTAAAAGATTAAAGGATCGTAGCACGGCAACGGCAGGGTGGAGTGTGCACGCGCGCAGTAAACTGACCTCGGCACGGGCCTTAGTCTCCCCGGCATGGTAACTGGCCTGATCCTGACGAGAAGCCATCGCAAGCTGGAGGAGTAAGCTCGAACGACACGAACAAAAACTAGAGAGTAGCAATGAACAGTGTAAGGTTGCCTCGAAGGATGGAAAAAACAGCGAGCTTTTGCTTTTGTGATGAGCAGCTTCGGCGCCTGGTACATTTATAGTGTCAAAGCTGGGAGAGAGACCAGGGGCACGTGTCGCGCAAGAACATTTACATGTCGGACACGTAGGGAGGACACGCGTTGTGATGGGCAGGGGAGTCCCAGGTGTCCGGGTTTGGCTGGTTCCCGAACGAACTGGTGCTGCAGAAATATTAACAGAAGCGAGAATGGGGAGGACGCGGCGGATGGGCTCGTGCATCGAGGTGGTTTGCCATGTGATCCGCGGGAGCCTAGTGAATCGTGACAGGCTCCATGCTGTTGCTATGCGGCTGCGAGTTCGCCGCATCGAGTACCTTTTTCTGAGTATGCGATCTTGGGCTTCGCTTCTGCTCGGCCCGGGGGCTGGGGCTTGCCGACTAGGGCCCTCTTTGGTTCGAAGGATTTTTAGGAACATAGGAATAAGAAAAATAGAGAATTAGAGTGCCACATCCCCTGAATCCTATGAAATCGTAAAACAGAGGAACTGATACAAAAGTTTGTTAGTTTACATTATAGAAAAGATGTAGAAAATCATAGCCATAAAATAATATTTCTTTTCAAGTTTGAACATTGCAACTAGCCGTTACAACCTGAGCACACAGCCATTGGGCTGCCGTTGAGCAAGCTCCATCCATATATATGCATACTCATCACCTTATTTTCATTTCACAGCACATTTGCACACCCCTGTCTCAACTAGGCAACTAACCACTATGTGCTCCTGTGAAAAAGAGAGGGGAGGGGAAGAGAAAAACAGAGGGCACGGTAGGGGAGCCTCCTACCTTGCTGCTGGGCGGCATTGGATCAGGGCGCTGGAGTAGATCGTACCAGAGCAAGAAGGATCATGCTGGCTATTTTTTCTACTATCAGCTAAAAGTTCCTCTTCAAACCTTTCACGGCCTTCAAGTAATATACCAAGGTAGCGATACATGTTACTTTGTATGATAAGTTTGAGATCTTCACACTCATCCAGAGAAAACGGTATACTCTTGTAGGAGAATTTAGCCTGAAATTTTATATATTCAAGATCAATTGCTACATCAATATTGCAAATGACATTTGACACCACAGAGGATTTAGTCATTGTACATGTGGAATGTAAACTTTGCCACTAATATTCCAATGTGAACACTGCTAACTGGATGGTGAACTTAATGAAGCTGGTTAACTTATCTATTCGCATACATCAACATAATAGATGTTAATAAACATTTGTACCTGTTTGAGTATGCTGCTTGCCCCTGATGCAACCAACAAAAGTTTCTGGATTGTCCTTTGCTCCATGTAGTCAGGGATAGCTTCTTCACCACGCTGATTAGTAGCTTTGTTAGGTGTTGGCAATGACAGGACTGGGCTAAGTAGCTTCACTATAGGCTGATCTGAAATGCAGATAAATTTAACATTGGTCAGTTTGCTAGCAACAAAAAAAAGGGCAACCAGACGAAGATGAATCGAATGACTACCGTATCCCAAATCTTCCCTTTAACGGTTTTTTGGCCTTCCTCTTGGTATGTCCCATCAGCATTCACCCAAAAGTGAGGTTTCCCAGCACATTGAACTCTTGCCAACTGAAAGAAAGAGACGGTTAAAGAAACTATAGCTCACGTATCTCAAAATCAGCTAGGGATAAACCATTCCAAACCTTAAGCATCTGTAGCTTAGATTTTGCTTCTGATGATTGGTGCGTAGTGGTGGTTCTTGTTGTCCTGGTATGCACATCCAAATGCGAAACTATAGTTCAAAATGTGTAATTTATCAGAACAACAAACACATGTATTAAGTAGAGTACAACTCAGCAGACAACTGGAGTAGTTCAAGTAGTAACACTAGCAACTAGTTGACTCGCTTCTCAACTAGAATATATATGCATACTCATCAGCTTAATTTCATTTCACACCACATTGCCACACCCCTATGTCAACTAGGCAACTAACTACTGTGTACTCCTGTGAAAAAGAGAGGGGAGGGAAAGAGAAAAACAGAGAGCACTGAAAGTGCATCCACTCCCATGGAGCTTGGGAGGATGGCTATCTTGCCCCAGAGTTTGGTTTTGATGGTTATTGGCAATCCTC
>JAGXJF010000748.1:0-60161 GCA_019208055.1 Stipa capillata | reverse complement strand
AAAAAGTCCACCTCTGTTTATCCTCTGAACAGGGCGGCTACAAGAAGTGCGCAGGGTAAGACACCTTATGAAGCCTGGCAAAAGAAGAAACCGAAGGTGTATCATTTGAGAATTTTTGGTTGTGTTGTGCACGTGAAAATAGTGAAGCCTCATCTGAAGAAACACGGGGATCGCAGCACACCAATGGTGTTTATTGGATATGAACTGGTTTCAAAGGCATATAGAGCTCTTGATCCTATCACACAGAAGCTGCATGTAACAACAGATGTGGTGTTCGAAGAAGAAAAGGAATGGCAGTGGGAGGAAACTGCTGATAAAGCAGCAACACCATGCATTGAAAGAGAAACGTTCACCGTGCATATTGAGGTGCCCTA
Organism: Stipa capillata; assembly: GCA_019208055.1. Classification (NCBI taxonomy): domain Eukaryota; kingdom Viridiplantae; phylum Streptophyta; class Magnoliopsida; order Poales; family Poaceae; genus Stipa; species Stipa capillata. The sequence goes on along the minus strand of JAGXJF010000748.1, from coordinate 59,787 downwards.
CACTGAACCCACATTGGCGATACAATTGGTGGGAACCGAGCCACAATTGCGACAACGTCGCTGACACCTGTAGCAAGCGTAAATCCCACGGTGTCATAGGCGGAGACACTGTCGACGCTGACCGCAAGAGCAAGCCCAAGGGTGTCACAGACCTCAGGTTGTCGACGCCATGCACCCCAGTACCCTCAGCACTAGAAATAGCAACGCCCAGTTCAGAGTTCTCATCTGAAGAACCAATACTCATGTGGAGTTTGAATGACATATATGATGCCACGTCTCCTGTGGAAGGTGAGTACTCTAGTTTGTGTCTCATGGCTGTTGAAGAACCTGAAAGTGTTGAAAAGGCTTTGCAAGACAGGCACTGGAGACAAGCCATGGATGAGGAAATGAAGTCCATGAGGGAGAACAGGACATGGGTGAGTGCAGATCTTCCCTTTGGCCACAAAGCAATTGGTCTGAAGTGGGTATATAAAGTAAAGAAAGACTCTGAGGGAAACATTGTGAATTATAGCAAGGTTAGTAGCAAAGTGATATGCTCAGCGTCAGGGGGTGGACTTTGATGAAGTATTTGCTCCAGTTGCAAGTATGGAAATAGTAAGAATGATCATTGCACTGGCAGCACAAAGTAATTGGGATGTACACCACATGGATGTGAAATCAGCCTTCTTAAATGGGGAGTTAGCTGAAGAAGTATATGTTCAGCAACCTCTTGGATATACTGAAGCTCCTGGTGAAAGCGAAGTGTTGAGATTAAAGAAGGCACTCTATGGACTGCGTCAAGCACCTAGAGTTTGGAATTTCAAGTTGGACAGGACACTCACATCTTTGGGTTTTGAAAGAAGTCCCATGGAGCATGCTGTGCATCGAAGAGAAGAAGGTAGCAAACTCCTTTTACTTGGTGTGTATGTTGATGATCTTATTATAACTGGTTCAGACATCAGCTGCATTACTGAATTTAAGGAGCAAATGAAAGAGTTGTTTAGAATGTCTGATCTGGGAAAGTTGAGTTACTACTTGGGGGTGGAAGTGAAGAAAACGGCTGATTGCATCACATTGTGTCAGGCCGGTTATGCCACTGAGATACTCAAGCATTCTGGTATGTCCGACTGCAATGCGCGTGTAACACCAATGGAGAATTGTCTCAAGTTGAGCAAGAAAAAAACTGATCCATTAGTGAATCCTAACGAGTACCGCAGCATAGTAGGAAGTCTGCGTTACCTAGTTAACACAAGGCATGATATTGCATATGCTGTTGGGATTGTGAGCAGATTTATGGAAGCTCCTACTACCCAACACATGGCAGCTGTGAAACTCATCTTGTGGTATGTGTCTGGAACCATTGGTTATGGCTATTGTTACAAGAAGAGCAGTGAGGTGAGCAACAGACTTGTAGGCTATAGTGATAGTGATCTAGCAGGTGATGTTGATGATCGGAAGAGCACAACTGGGACAGCATTCTTCCTTGGATCAAGTTTGATTACTTGGGCTTCACAAAAGTAGAAAATAGTGGCACTTTCTTCTTGTGAAGCAGAGTATATAGCTGCTGCAACAGCAGCATGTCAGGGAGTGTGGTTGAGCCAGCTCTTGGGAAACCTGAAGAAAGAAGAACCGAAGATGATTGATTAAGCTGAGAGTTGACAACAAATCAGCCATAGTCTTGTGCAAGAACCCTGTGCTATATGATCGAAGCAAGCATATTGACACAAGGTATCATTACATCCAAGAGTGTATTGAAGAAGGGAGAATAGATGTGGAGCATGTCCGAACAGATGAACAGCTCGCAGACATTCTCACAAAACCACTCGGTTGGGTGAAATTTCTGGAGATGCGACAGAAGATTGGAATTTGTGAATTGAAGCAGAAGCATTAAGGTTAGGGGGTGATATGTTGACATAACTTGATTGCTTAGCTTCACATTTATCTTGTGCATGTTCGTGTTTTCTCTTAGTACTTAGAGCTGTCATGTTTACTCTAAATGTGTTGCATATCTGCATGTACGAGCCGGACGCGTGCTGAGTCCACGCCAAGGCATGAAATGTTTTAGTCGCCCCTGAGATCCGGATTGTGGGATGCCACGGTTGTAACGATCACAGGCGCTTTGTAGGCTAGTTATGGCGTAGTTATTTGCATGCTCGAGCGTTTTGTGCTTGGAGCGAAATAAAAAGAAAGAAGAAAAGCCGTAAGACGTTAAGGCAGTGTTTGGTTGGGCTTCTAGGGGGTTTTAAAACTCCAGCCCAACCAAACACTGAGCTTAAGGGCAGCTTTTTACAATAGGGCATTTGGCTTTTGTGTAGAAAATGGGCCACTGCGGGAAACCGGTCGGGAGCAGCTTCCCGCAGTGGTCACTTACGTCCGTCGCTTTTTGCCCCTGGGGTTTGAAACGAAATAACGGGACAATGCCCTTCTCCCCCCGATCCCCTTCTCCATCTCGCATTCTCGCAGCAGCGTGGCCTCTTTCTCCACCATGGCACACCTGCAGCCCCCCTCTGGCAGTCCTTCGTCGCCGCCTCCAGATCCACCGGTCCTCCGCCCAGATCGGCCGATGGTCCCCCTCAGTCGTGGTCCTCCTCCGGCTAGCGGGCTCCTCGTCTGGTGGTCGACCTCCCCATTCGGCCTCGACCACCGGACCTCCGCTGCCCACAACGGCCCCCTCCACCGAAGCCTCAACCACCGCAGACGGCGTCCTCCTCCCGCACAGCGCCCGAAGGCGTGTCCTCCTCCCGCATGGCGTCGCCTCTTTCTCCATCGCGGCGCACCAGTAGCCCCCCGCCTCCCTATGGCATTCGTCCGCCTCCGCCTCCGGTCGTGAAGTTGCTCTTCCGTCACCTCCAGATCCGGCGGTCCTCCGCCCAGATCCGCCGGTCGTCCTTCTCGGTCGTGGTTTCCTCCGGCCAGCAGGCTCCTCGTCTGGTGGTGGACCTCCCCGTTCAGCCTCGAGCACCGGACCTCCGCCGCCCATGACGGCCCCCTCCACCGAAGCCTTGAACATGGTACACGGCGTGTCCTCCTCCCGCCCAACGCCCGAAGGCGTGTCCTCCTCCTGCACGGCGTCCGACGCCGCGTCGTCGTCCCGCTCAACCGCGGCCAGCAGCAACGCCGCCTTCATCGCCGCGGTTGAGGCCTTCGTCGTCCTCCCGCAGGGCCACCACGCGGAGCACAAAGGGCGGCGTCGTCGCCGGGCATCACGTACCCCGACTCGTCATCCTGCACAAGGACGCCGAGCAGAGGAAGCACGTTCGTCGCCGGCCAGCACGAACGCCGTCTGCTCCTCCTGCACAGGCAAGGCCACCGCACCGTCAAGCTCGTGTCGAACGGTAATCCATCCCCTAATCTCTAGTCCCTTCTAGTGATTCAATCTTCAAACCATATGTGGGGATATCAGGCATTTGTGCTGTCTTCTTCAAATATGGAATTGTACTGATTAGTGAACATGTTTTCAGTAGCTATATATTTGGTCTATCAGTGAAAATTGATGATTCGTAGACCATCTCTTAGGGTCAAGAAAAAAAGGGGAAGCAGATCATACGAACCAACCACAAGTGACTCACCCCTCCACCATTTCACAACCAAATAGCTTAAAGAAAACCATAATGTATGACCTTACATTTCTATTTGTTTCAGTTGAATAATTCTCAGCTTATGGATGTCATGTGCCTACTGATGTATACATATACAATTGTTTTGGTCATATTTACTAAAATCTGAGAAAGGATCGCAAACAAATAGAACTGAAACTTATTTGAAATGAGGACAAATAGCTAAGGAAAACAACCTATCTTGTACACTTCCTTTACCTTCTTGTATGTCGATGCAGAATTAAACAGATAATTAAGACCGAAAGGGATATTAGCATCATGTTTTCATTAATTTTGATTACACTTCCTTTACCTTCTTGTATGTCCAGCGTTCCCCACAGGTAAAAACACAGTCCCCGTGCGCGCCTGTAGGCCCACAACGCCGCTATGCCATCCGACCGTCCATGAGCTCGGGCTCCGTCAACCCCATGACGATCTTCAGCAATAGAGGCGGGAGCCGGGCGGCCTTGGATTGGTGGCATCGGCGGTGGGTCCGCCGGGCATGCCGGATGGGCTACAGTAGGTCGGGGTCGGTCCTTATGGCCGCCTGCGAGCACTTCCTCCTGAAGAAGCGCCAGGGAGCATGCAGCATCCAAGTCCGGTGGCCGTTGAACCATCACCACCACCCTGATGTCCTCACGAAGTCCCTCGACAAATTTGGTAAGAAAATAATATGGATGAATAGCATCAGAATAGGAATTGAGATGGTTCATCAATTCTTCAAAATTGTCAATGAAATCTTGCACTGTGCCGGTTTGGCGAAGGTGGTAAAATTGGCGGATAAGCTATTGATGTTGATCACGGCCAAAACGGCCTGCAATCAACTCACAGAACCCATTCCAATCCAATTGCGAAACTCGCTTACGGACCGATTGATACCAAACGCCAACAGAAGGAGCAAAATGAAACGTAGCCATCTGAACCCAAAAGTGATACGGGACCTCAAACATGTCAAAATATTCCTCACATTGGGACTGCTAGAGTCGTGGATTTGCCCCATCAAATCGAGGAAATGCGATGGTCGGCAGGGAAGAACTCAAACCAGTAAGACCTGACGCATGGGTGAGATGCGAAAATTGAGCCATATCAGAAGAGGGCGAACTCATGACATCTGGTAGGGACTTGATTCACTTACCGTTGGTCGGAGGAGGTGGCGGAATTGGGGGAAACCCACAACTTGCCCCGTGTGTTCAAGTCGACGCCGCGGCCAATCGGCCCTGGGAACGCTCCCAAACGCGCCGCACCAAGAAGAGATGGAACTGCGTCGCCAGGCAGGGTGGTGACGGCGCCGCCTGGTGCGGTGGACGACGCCGACGGCGACTCGGACAGAAGCCCCTTACTGTGAGCAACCAGATTCTGCAGATCGTGTACAGTCGTTTGCAGATCAGCGACCTTAGCCTCAAAATCGGGTTTCCACGCAATGAGGGAATCGATCTTGGCGTTCAACGCCTCATCGCGCTGGTCCAGCTGCTCGCACATCGACCGCAACTCCTTGAGCATCTCCTCCATCTCGCGAGCTTGACAGCGGGTCATGATGATTGATTGGCTCGGCTTGACTGGTCGGGGATCCAGAGCGGATGGGTGGTGGATTGGCTCTGATACCAATTGTTAGCAATCTCTCCGATTACTCAACTTAGATGACAATATCCGATTACAAGACGCGGTAGCAGTAAGAACAGGAGGAAGGAAGAGAGCCTAGGATGGGATAGGAAGACGATAACAAGTGATCCACCCGGATGCCTTTCTCCGCACACTACAGTGCCCTTATATTACACAGCACTGGCCCTTCCGCCGCAAGCCACTCGTCACCCGCATAACGCTTGTTGGGCCGTCTCGTTCTTTTGGACCATGCCGTTTCCCCGTCGTCGTGAGCGCCTTCTTCGTTGCCATCCCCGCCAGCCTCTTCTTCCTCATCTCTCTCAAGAGGCAGGCTCCTGACAGGTGGATTTACCTGTGGAGTTGCCGTTGGGGGCCAGTGCCGCCAAGGCGGACGTCCTCGCGGAAGGGGAGCGAGACATTTTTTGCTTTATGTTATGGGGTTTTAGAGAGGGTTTTTCTAGACCTAGGAGCAGCAGCTCCAATGTCCTAGACGGTGTGACGGCATAGAGATCCGAGTCATCGTTACATTGCTGAGAGTCATCATTACATGCGGAGACTTTTTTAATTATGTTTGTAACTTACAGTATTAAAGAAATGATAGAGCTATGTGGTATTCCAATATGGTCAAAAAAAAGTTTCGTAAAGAAAATTTTAGTTTCTAAGAAAAATCTTCGTCACCTTAGTTTCTCATAAAAAATCTTAGTTAATCACATTTTCTTGGCTAATAAGAGTATACACATCTCGAGACGAGGAGGTATGATTTGATGGCAAGAAAGTTGGAGCCTCTGCTCTTAGGTGCAGCCACACATTATCCTATTGGGTTCTCCATCGTTTTGACATGGTAGAACAACCGGCACAAACAAGAAACCTGGAACTCCGGTACTATGCTGGCAGATGAACAACTATGCTTAATTTGTTTCATTGCCGGGAAGGGAATTGCTAAGCTTTATATTTGAACTTTAAAATTAAATCCTAGGCACTCCCTGGACTCTGCAACTTCATGCGCTTCATCACGCATTGTATTTTACATGCATTTCTCTATAAATCAGAACTGACACTAGGATAACATTATTTCTTACGGCTTTTTAGTGCACTTTGTACACACAGTTTTTGAATGACCATAAGAACTTGCATGAAAGCAAGACGTTTCCGCATGAGTTCTTTTACGGTACAATGCACAAAGTGCAAGCTCACACTTCTAGAATGACATGCCTATATAAATATATGTTCTCAGGAACTGGTTCTAAAAAGACTACATGAAGATGTGAATGTGTTATGCGAGCCTTAGATTTGTTTCGTTCTGTGTTCGATCTATTTGAGAGCTTGGGACATAGGAGGAAAACAAAGAAACTTGAAAGCAAGGTTTTCATGTTGCTGACTACTTTCCTAAGGACAAGGCACCTCCGAGAGATTGTGAACTCCCTGAGTGAGCTGGCCGTATGACTCGCCGAACGAAAGTGGAGTGCAATCTGGTATGGGCTGTAATTTTAGCTCTTTTTCGTTTTAGCACGGAAGAACGACCAGGACAGACAAGAGACCTGGGGAATTTCTGCTAAGGATGAACAGTGGCTGCACAAGGTGTGTTAGCGATCGTGTACACGTTGTGCTCGACACATTCCTCCTCCTCCTACATCGGTGGTCAGTTGAGTGTATAGCTGAGAGTTAGTTACGATCCCTTGGACTTGCTCCACTCTTGTACATGTATAAAAGGCACAGCAGTATGATCAATACAATCTGTGTTGCTGCATCTCTCGTTTCTCTCAAGTCTTACATGGTATCAGCTTCCCCACGATCCTCAACTTCTTCCGCAGCCTCTCCTCCGCTCTCGCCATGAGTTCCTCTGCTCATTCCGGCTCCTCTTCATCCACTGATTCCTCCTCTGACGCTGGCTCCGACCTCGCCGCCGTTGGGCTCCAAGTCGAGACCACACCAGCCTCCCATGCTCTTGTTCAGGGCGTCCACATCCAGGGTCGCGTCCCCATCGTTCTCGATGTCGACGCGTCCAACTACCGCCCCTGGTGCCGCTACTTCCACGCGCTCTTCGGTCAGTACGGCCTCGGCGACCACATCGACGGCTCGCCCGCCAAGGGCTCCTCCGATTGGGTGCAGAACGACTTTGCCATCGTTGGGTGGTTCTACAACCGTGTCTCCCCTGGCCTTCTCCGCACTGTCTCCACCGACAAGGACACCGCCTACTCTCTGTGGCGCTCTATCCGGAAGGTCTTCCGCGACAACAAGGACACTCGTGCTGTCCTCCTCGGCGCCGAATTTCGGAATTTCCGTCAAGGTGATCTCTCTGTCCTTGAGTTCTGCTCTCGGATGAAAGAGAAGGCGGACATCCTCGACGACCTTGGCGCTCCCGTCTCCGATAAAGACCTCGTCTACACCATCCTTAACGGCCTCAACACGCGCCTGCAGCACGCCATCCCGCACGTCACGCAGCGTCGTCGGCTCCCTTCCTTCCTCAAAACTCGCTCGTTCCTCCTCCTTGAGGAACAGCGTCTCGCCGAGAATGCGAAGAACGAGGCCGCCAAAGCCCTCTTCGTCCAGGCCCGCGGTGGCGCGCGCGCTCCTTCCGGTGTCACCAACGGCACCCCAGGCGGCTCCTCCAGCAACACCAGCCGTCCCGCCACCAATGACACCAAGAAGGCCAAAGGGAAGAAGAAGAAAGTCTCTTCCTCAACGTCCACCTCCTCCGACAACGGCGGGCGCCGCGCTGCTCCATCCACTACAACGACGTTCTGGCCCGGCATCAACCCCTACACCGGCATGGTCCAGGCCTGGCCGATGCCGATGCCATTGTCGTCCCCAGGCTCCGGCATCCTCGGTCCGCGCCCGGCTGGCTCTGCACTGCAGGCCCACGTTGCACAGCAGGCTGACGCCGGCTCGGCGCCCACGGCGCAGCTGAACCCACAGCTTCTGGTCGCGCTCTCCAACCTCTCCGTGCAGCCGTACACCAACAACGGCGGGGACTGGTTCATGGACACAGGCGCGTCCTCCCACATGACGTCGAACTCCGGTATACTCTCCTCCCTTTCTCCACACACTTCCTCATCTCGAATCGTCGTTGGTAATGGATCCTCCCTTCTGATCTCCTCTACTGGATCCACCACTCTTCCAACTACTTCCTTTCCTCTGCATCTGCGCAATGTTCTGTTTTCTCCTCATCTCATTAAAAATCTTGTGTCCGTGCGTGCTCTCACGCGTGACAACGCCGTCACTGTCGAATTTGACGATTGTGGTTTCTCTGTAAAGGACCGGCGGACTAGGGCGACGATTCTCCGATGTGATAGTCCTGGCGAGCTCTATCCTCTACGGCCATCGTCCTCCTCTCCGGCATGTCTTGTTTCCACAGTCACGGCGGACCTCTGGCACTAACGGCTTGGGCACCCCGGCCGCGATAGTTTTCTTCGCGCATTGCGCTCCTTTTCATTCAAATGTAATAAGGAATTGTCTCATACTTGCCACGCATGTCGTCTTGGCAAGCATACCCGTTTACCTTACAATAAACCAATGACTCCTACAACTGTTCCTTTCGAAATTGTTCACTGTGATGTCTGGACTTCGCCAGTTCTTAGTGTCAGCGGTTTTCAATACTATCTCGTCCTCCTCGATGATTTCACACACTACGCTTGGACCTTCCCCCTTCGGTGCAAATCTGATGCCACTGCTACGATCATCTCCTTCCATACCTTCGTGCGCACACAATTCTCCATACCCATCCGCTCCTTCCACACGGACAATGGCCGCGAGTTTGACAACTCGTCTCTGCGCTCGTTCTTCTCCGCTCATGGCATTGCCTTCCGCCTCACATGCCCGTACTCCTCGCCGCAGAATGGCAAGGCCGAACGCATCATTCGCACTCTGAACGACGGCGTCCGTGCACTTCTCTTTCACGCGTCCATGCCGCCATCGTTCTGGGCTGACGCCCTCGCCACGTCCACCTACCTGCTTAATCGCCGCCCGTGCAAGCCGAAGCAGCTCGCCACTCCTTACGAGCTGCTTCACCTTCGTGCGCCGGACTTAAGCCGGCTTCGTGTCTTCGGATGTTTATGTTACCCTAACACTACATCGACGGCAGCGCACAAGCTCGCTCCGCGATCTGTTGCTTGTGTTTTCATTGGCTACCCGCAAGAACAGCAAGGTTACCGCTGCTACGACATGGCTACGCGCCGCGTCCACGTCTCTCGCAACGTCTACTTCGACGAACATGTGTTCCCGTTCCAGCGCTGCACCACGCCATCGTCCGAGCCGGCTGCTCCCTTACCGGAAGCCGTTCCGCCATGCCCATTGGTGCAGTGTCCGCGTACGGCTACCGCGCCCTCGTCGCCGCGCCCGTCACCCACTGGGCCACACGCGCGGCGCGACACCGCCATCACGCCGCCAGCGCACATCGCCACACCTCCCCTGGTTCAGCACCCTGAACCGGAACCGCCACAACAATGTGTGTCCCTGCCTTCATCTGCACCACGATCCACTCCTCCAGCACATCGCTCCGCCGACTGCATGGAACGGCCTCCGTCTTCCACTCGCCATGCATCACCCGCTTCGCCCGCTCACGCACCCCACTCGGCCACCACCACGTCTGCGCCCGTTGCCAATCCGAATCCTCGGGCTCACGCGCATCCCATGCGCACACGCAGTCAGGCGGGCGTGCGCAAGCCAAACCCGAAGTATGCGGCGGTGGTTTCGACCATGGACGCCTCACCCGTTCCAACGTCGGTGCGCACTGCTCTGCGCGACCCGAACTGGAAGGCGGCCATGCAGGCAGAATTCGACGCTCTTCAGGCAAATGGCACGTGGGAGCTCGTGCCACGGCCACCGCGCACGAACGTCGTCACCGGCAAGTGGGTATTTCGGCAAAAGCTCAAGGAAGACGGCACACTCGACCGGTACAAAGCACGTTGGGTTGTCCGCGGCTTCACCCAGCGTGCCGGTGTGGACTACGGCGAGACCTACTCGCCGGTGGTCAAGTCCGCCACAATCCGGACGGTGCTTGCCCTTGCCGCTTCACGCAACTGGCCAGTACATCAACTCGACATCAACAATGCCTTTTTGCACGGCGTTCTCGATGAACAGGTCTTCGCGCGCTAGCCCGCCGGCTTCGTCGACCCTTCTCGGCCAGACCACGTCTGCCGCCTCGCCAAGTCGCTCTACGGCTTGAAGCAGGCCCCCAGGGCGTGGTACACACGCTTCGCCTCCTTCATCCGTGAGCTCGGCTTCCATCCCACCGTCTCAGACAACTCTCTGTTCATCCTCCATCGCGGCCCCGACACGGCGCACCTTCTGTTGTATGTCGACAACATCGTCCTGGCTGCCTCCTCCACGCGTCTGCTCCGACAAGTCATCAACAAACTCAACGACGAATTCGCCCTCAAAGATCTCGGTGCACTCCATTATTTCCTCGGCATTCACGTTTCGCGCTCGCGCTCGGGATTCTTTCTCTCGCAGCATAACTATGCCGAAGACCTTCTGGAACGCGCTGGCATGCGTGACTGTCGCCCTTGCAGCACACCGTGGACACCCAGGCCAAGCTGTCATCATCGACCGGCACCCCACTGACCGATGTCACCTCCTACCGCAGCATCGTCGGCGCACTACAGTACCTCACGATGACCAGGCCGGATATCTCCTACGCCGTTCAACAAGCATCACTGCACATGCATGCGCCAACGCATGAACATCAGGCCCTCGTCAAGCGGGTGCTTCGATACATTCGCGGCACCTTCAACCTCGGCCTGCAGCTTCGACCTTCTTCATCACTCGACATCGTCGCATACTCGGACGCGGACTGGGCCGGCTGCCCTGACACGCGACGTTCAACCTCCGGCTACTGCATCTACGTCGGCGACGCACTCGTGTCCTGGTCCTCCAAGCGACAAGCGACCGTCTCAAGGTCAAGCGCGGAGGCAGAATACAGGGCCGTGGCCAATGCTGTCGCAGAGTGCTGCTGGCTAAAGCAATTGCTCGGTGAACTCCAGTGTCCGCCGACAAAGGCGACTGTGGTCTATTGCGACAATGTCTCTGCAGTCTACATGAGCAAGAGCCCCGTGCACCATCGACGAACGAAACATATCGAGGTTGATATACATTTCGTTCGCGAGAAAGTCGCTATTGGGGAGTTTCAAGTCCTGCACGTTCCAACATCTCAGCAATTCGCCGATGTCATGACGAAAGGATTGCCGACGGCGGCGTTCAACGACTTCAGGGCCAGTCTGTGCATCGGCCTGAATGAAGCACAGACTGCGGGGGGGTGTTAGCGATCGTGTACACGTTGTGCTCGACACGTTCCTCCTCCTCCTACATCGGTGGTCAGTTGAGTGTATAGCTGAGAGTTAGTTACGATCCCTTGGACTCCACTCTTGAGGCACAGCAGTATGATCAATACAATCTGTGTTGCTGCATCTCTCGTTTCTCTCAAGTCTTACAAGGTGGCGCCCTGCATTGCACGAACAGAGAGCCACAATGCTGGGGACGAATGATGATGATCAAGCAGTCTTGGCATTGATTGTCAGGTGTATAGGTAGGATAATGTATAGATGTATTGGCAGAGTAATGTATAAGTGAGGCAAGCCAATAGCTTAGAGAAGGAAAGTGGACCTTTTTTTTAACTGTATAGGTTACCCTCATCAGTGACAGGTATTCGAGCTGCAACAATATTGTCACTGGATCTAGCGTTCTTCTCGTTGCGATGGCGTCCCCCTGGATATTGCACGGGCGGAGTCCTTAGCTCCTAAAAAAACCATTTAGTAATGTCTAGAAACTCATCATGGTAGAGCTTAAAAGACAGCTACCAGGTCGCACAAAACAACACTAACAATCTCTTTGCAATGGGCAACATAATCATATGGGAGCATCACGGTAATTGCACACATGCTCCTTTGATCATATTTTGTGCTCAACTGCTCATACAATAGAAACGTACCAAATCACAGACCCGGCCTCCTTGTTTCTTTCGTCTTCTTCCCCTTTCTTCCAGTTCTTCATAGCTTTGACTAATCTCCCGCCGCCGCCGGCCAGCGTGCTCGCTGATGGTGTGAGGAGAGGGGGCCCTACCCGTTCTACATCTTGTATTTTACTTAGAGTAGCCACCCCCTTCTTTCCTTCGGTGCTCATCTCAAGTGACTCGACGTCCGCGTCGACTGGTTGCCACTACCGCCGGTCTCAAGTCGCTTGCTTCGGCCGGTTTCCGCCGCTAGAAGATTGGATCAAGTGGTTCCCTTCATCGGCTCTTACCAGAAGATCCTGCACAATGGAGCTCCTCCACCGTGTTCCCAAGATCCATTGCTGTTCATGGCAGATGATTCAACCGATCTCAGTGGCAGTGGTTCTGCAGAACTCCTTCCCCCCTGGCAACAATCTTGGCTTCTGGAGCTCTTGGTGAGTATCACCCTCATGACCGGCATGCTGCTAGTTCTTAGCACTGTTGTATACCCCTTGCCCATGTTCACCGTTCTGCACATGTACACCCCCTCAGCCGAATTAGGGGACTACCAGTGTTGGAGACGGGTTTTCGCGCTACCCCAGATCGACGCTGTTCAGGCTCATCGCAACACTGTTAAGGTGCTCGTCGACATTCTCCGTCGTCAAGGCTGTCCCCCAACGCGCCCCGGCGTCGAGTCAGGGTTATCCCCGACGCGCCCTCGCGCCGCGTCGGCACTGTCTCCGACGAGCTCTCTCGAAGATTCTCCTGAAGATTCCTCTAAAGATTTCCCTGAAGATGCCCGAGCATATTCCCTCAAGATTCTTTAGGGAGATGGAAATGACCATAGTGCCCCTGTAATAGTCTCTCCCTTTAGGGGCAAATTTGTAATCTCCGCTTTCTCCTTCCCCAACCCTATAAATACCCCCCTAGGGGTAGTGTTTGGGGGACCCCATTTTTTCCATTCGCCTCACGTGTAAGCTCTCATTTCATGCCCTAATACAAACACCGACTCGCGTCATCGGCTGCCTCACGCGTTCGCGCTCTCGCTCGTTGTCCCTTCGCACGCCCGGAGGTCGTCGTAACCGACCGGGGGTGCCACAAATTCACTGTCTAGACTTGTATCTACGACAGTTGGCGCCGACCGTGGGGACGCGAACGAAAAGCCATGGCGCCGAAGAGAAAGTGCACGGAGGACGATCGTCCCCCGCGCGCCAAACCCGACGCGTCGAGCCAGGACGAACAACGTGGTCGTCACCATGGAGCTTAGCGGCGCCCGCGTCAACAACCCGTCGGCCGCTAACCTCCGAGCCGACGACTCATCAGCTGACGTCCGGGCTGCTGGACTCCCCGCGGCTGCGATCGACGTGGTAAACTCTGAAGCACGTGTCGAAACGAAGCGACACCAGGGGCTTGACGTTGACATCGCCATCGTCCATCGTGCACCTCTGCCGCACGCGTCCGCCATGCCGGCACGTCCGTCGCGCTCGTTCGCCGCACACGTCCACCGTGCCGCGCACGTCCGTCGCACTCATCCGCCGTGATAGGGTCTTCCGCCGCGCGCGCCCGCCGCGACAAGGTCTTCCGCCGTGCGTGCCCGCCGCGACAAGTTCTTCCGCCGCATGCGTCCGCCGTGCCGCGCACGTCCGCCGTGCTCGCCCGCCGCACACGTCCACCGTGCCGCGCACGTCCGTCGCACTCATCCGCCGCGACAGGGTCTTCCGCCGTGCGCGCACCGCCGCGACAAGGTCTTCCGCCGTGCGTGCCTGCTGCGACAAGTTCTTCCGCCGCATGCGTCCACCGTGCCGCGCTCGTCCGCCGTGCTCATACCGCCGCATGCCTCAGCCGTGCTGCGCTCGTCCGCCGCACACGTCCACCGTGCCGCGCACGTCCGTCGCACTCATACGCCGCGACAGGGTCTTCTGCCGCGCGCAGCAGCCCGCCGCGACAGGGTCCTCCGCCGCGCGCGCCCGCCGCGACAGGGTCCTCCGCCGCGCGCGCCCGCCGCGACAAGGTCTTCTGCCGCGCGTGTCCGTCGTGCTGCGCTCGTCCGTTGCGCTCATCCACCGCACACGTCCGCCGCGCTGCGGTCTTCCGCCGTGTTCGTCCGCCACACGCGTCCACCGCGCCGCACTCGTCATCAATGTCGCCCTCGTCCGCGCTCTCGGGCTTGGCGTCCGCGGCGCCCACCCTCGGCAGCGGCAGGGGCTCGTCGTTGACGTCGCCATCACGCGCGCTCTTGGACTTGGCGGCTTCCGTGCCCGTCTTTGACGACATCAGGGGCTCGTCAACATGGCATCAAGCCCCCCGTAACAGGGTCTGAGCCATCTTCGTCCGGGATAGAGTGTCCCTTCCCTCCGGGGTCGTGCGACGATAAGCTCCCCGCGACGTCCGAGCCATCTCCATCCGGGATAGAGTGTCCCTTCCCTCCGGGGTCGTGCGACGGTAAGCTCCCCGCGATGTCGAGCCACCTCCGTCCGGGATAGTGTCCCTTCCCTCCGGGGTCGTGCGACGATAAGCTCCCCGCGACGTCCGAGCCATCTCCGTCCGGGATAGAGTGTCCCTTCCGACGTCGCCATCTCCGTCCGGGATAGAGTGTCCCTTCCCTCCGGGGTCGTGTCCCTTCCCTCCGGGGTCGTGCGACGGTAAGCTCCCCGCGATGTCGAGCCACCTCCGTCCGGGATAGTGTCCCTTCCCTCCGGGGTCGTGCGACGCTAAGCTCCCCGCGACGTCCGAGCCATCTCCGTCCGGGATAGAGTGTCCCTTCCCTCCGGGGTCGTGCGACGATAAGCTCCCCGCGATGTCCGAGCCATCTCCGTCCGGGATAGAGTGTCCCTTCCCTCCGGGGTCGTGCGACGGTAAGCTCCCTGTGACGTCGAGCCACCTCCGTCCGGGATAGAGTGTCCCTTCCCTCTGGGGTCGTGCGACGGTAAGCTCCCCGCGACGTCCGAGCCACCTCCGTCCGGGATAGTGTCCCTTCCCTCCGGGGTCGTGCGACGCTAAGCTCCCCGCGACGTCCGAGCCATCTCCGTCCGGGATAGAGTGTTACTTCCCTCCGGGGTCGTGCGACGATAAGCTCCCCGCGACGTCCGAGCCATCTCCGTCCGGGATAGAGTGTCCCTTCCCTCCGGGGTCGTGCGACGGTAAGCTCCCCGCGATGTCGAGCCACCTCCGTCCGGGATAGTGTCCCTTCCCTCCGGGGTCGTGCGACGATAAGCTCCCCGCGACGTCCGAGCCATCTCCGTCCGGGATAGAGTGTCCCTTCCCTCCGGGGTCGTGCGACGGTAAGCTCCCCGCGATGTCGAGCCACCTCCGTCCGGGATAGTGTCCCTTCCCTCCGGGGTCGTGCGACGATAAGCTCCCCGCGACGTCCGAGCCATCTCCGTCCGGGATAGAGTGTCCCTTCCGACGTCGCCATCTCCGTCCGGGATAGAGTGTCCCTTCCCTCCGGGGTCGTGCGACGGTAAGCTCCCCGCGATGTCGAGCCACCTCCGTCCGGGATAGTGTCCCTTCCCTCCGGGGTCGTGCGACGCTAAGCTCCCCGCGACGTCCGAGCCATCTCCGTCCGGGATAGAGTGTTACTTCCCTCCGGGGTCGTGCGACGATAAGCTCCCCGCGACGTCCGAGCCATCTCCGTCCAGGATAGAGTGTCCCTTCCCTCCGGGGTCGTGCGATGGTAAGCTCCCCGCGATGTCGAGCCACCTCCGTCCGGGATAGTGTCCCTTCCCTCCGGGGTCGTGCGACGATAAGCTCCCCGCGACGTCCGAGCCATCTCCGTCCGGGATAGAGTGTCCCTTCCCTCCGGGGTCGTGCGACGGTAAGCTCCCCGCGATGTCGAGCCACCTCCGTCCGGGATAGTGTCCCTTCCCTCCGGGGTCGTGCGACGATAAGCTCCCCGCGACGTCCGAGCCATCTCCGTCCGGGATTGGGTGTCCCTTCCCTCCGGGGTCGTGCGACGGTAAGCTCCCCGTGACGTCGAGCCACCTCCGTCCGGGATAGAGTGTCCCTTCCCTCTGGGGTCGTGCGACGGTAAGCTCCCCGCGATGTCGAGCCACCTCCGTCCGGGATAGTGTCCCTTCCCTCCGGGGTCGTGCGACGGTAAGCTCCCCGCGACGTCCGAGCCATCTCCGTCCGGGATAGAGCGTCCCTTCCCTCCGGGGTCGTGCGACGATAAGCTCCCCGCGACGTTCGAGCCATCTCCGTCCGGGATAGAGCGTCCCTTCCCTCCGGGGTCGTGCGACGATAAGCTCCCCGCGATGTCGAGCCATCTCCGGCCGGGATAGAGCGTCCCTTTCCTCCGGGGTCGTGCGACGGCAAAGTGCCCATGCCAGGCGAAGCATCAATTTACTCCTTGCTATGCCGGTGGGCATCAAAGGTTGTGGTTAGGGAAGGCCACAAGCGCTCTCAGACATGTCCTCGAGCGCTAGGTTTTTTCATTGGGAGACAGGGTGCTGCGCACCTCGCAACGAACTATCTCCTCTGACACGACGACTTAATAATCCCACCGGAGCACGCCGCGTCAAAATTCACGCAAAAAGGGCAAACAACTTGCAGGTACCGGACTTCGCGCTCTGCGCCAGCCTTGTGCGCACACCGATATCGTCCCGCGATGTGTTCGCATCGACGCTGGCGACACCACAGACGTCTCGGCAAGGTACCGCAGCATGCTCCAACACCATCTGCGGGCAAGGCACCACGTGCGCCTCAACGCCCTCCCCGGGTACGGTCCGTGTGTGCCTCGACACCTTCCACGCTCAGCACCATCTGGACAAGGGGCTCCCCCAGAAACAAAGCAGAGCTGCCAAGCATCATTGCTCCGTCCGACGCTGACACTCGGCCGTCACGGATATGCTCCGTCTGACGTCGGCACTCCGTCGTCACGGACATGCTTCGTCCGACGTCGACATGCTCCACCGTCACGAACATGCTCGTCCGACGTCGGCACTCCGCCGTCACGGACATGCTCCGTCCGACGTCGACAGACATGCTACATCCGACATACTCGGCTGTCACGGACATGCTCCGTCCGACGTCGGCACTCCGCCGTCACGGACATGCTCCGTCCGACGTCGACACTCCGCCCGGCGTCGACATGCTCCGCCCGGCGTCGACATGCTCCTCAGCGTCCATGTGTCCTGTCCGACGTCGATGTGTTTCCGCCCGGTGTCGACATGCTCCGTCCGGCGTCGACACTCCGTCCAGCGTCGACATGCTCCGTCCGGCGTCGACACTCCGCCCGGCGTCGACATGCCCCGTCCGGCGTTGACAGGCTCCTCGGCGTCGATGCATTCTGCCCAGCGTCAACGCGTTCCGTCCGGCATCGACGTGTTCCACCCGGTATCGACAACCCATCCAGTGCTGACGCACAAACCTTTTGCATGAGGTGGTATGACGCACACTTTGCTAATATTGAACTCGGTGTCATCTCTGCAAGGGGCTCGCTTCACTAGAAGCGAGCCTAGACGCCCGGTACCGATGCGCGCAAACTCAACGTCCGCGTCGGCACACGCCGGTCTTTTCCATAACTGACAAGCGCAGGCTCAACATTCACATCAACACAACGTCGCTACCCGTCTACATCGATGTAGTCAAGGACAGCATCGACATCCGTCTCCGACGAGGACTACATCGACGTCGTCAAGGACTACGCCGACATCGTCAAGAACAACCTCGGCGTCAGCGCGTCGTCCACGTTGCCAGCGCGTCGTCGGCACGCGCGCCAGCGCGTCGTCGACACGCGCGCCAGCACGTCGCCAGCGCGTCGTCGGCACGCGCGCCAGCGCGTCGTCCACGTCGCCAGCGCATCATTGGCACGTCACCAGCGCGTTGTCGGCACGCGCGCCAGCGCGTCGTCGGCACGCGCGCCAGCGCGTCGCCAGCGCGCCGTCGGCACGTGCGCCAGCGCGTCGTCGGCACGCGCGCCAGCGCGTCGTCCACGTCGCCAGCGCGTCATCGGCACGTTGCCCGCATTCGTTCACGCCTGTGTTTATTGGCTTCGACGCTTCCACGTCAAGTTCCCGGTCGACGTTCCCTGCGTCCGCGTCAGGGTTCACCTCGACTGAATCCCGACGCTGTCGAAAGGAGCACGAGGAAAAGGGCCATGTTTGCGCGTCATTCACGTTCATCCATACGTCATCGACACGCGTGCCAGCGCATCGTCGGCACGCGCGCCAGCTCCTCGTCGGCACGCGCGCCAGCGCTTCGTTGGCACGTCGCCCGCGCGTCATCGCGCTTGTCAGCACGTCGTCCGCGCGTCGCCGCGCTCGTCCGCTCGTCGTCCGCGTTCGTCCGCACGTCGCCGTGCTCCGTCGCACGTCGTCCGCGTTCGCGTTCGTTCGCGTTCGCTTGCACGTCGCCGTGCTCCGTCGCACGTCGTCCGCCCGCACGTCGCCGCGTTCGCTCGCACGTCGCCGTGCTCCGTCGCACGTCGTCCGCGTTCGCGTCCGCTCGCACGTCGCCGCGTTCTGTCGCACGTTGTTCGCCTTCGTTTGCGCCTTGACGGAGTCGCCGCGTTCCGTCGCACGTCGTTCGCGTTCGCGTTCGCTCGCACCTCGCCGCGCTCCGTCACGCGTCATTCGCGTTCGTCCGCGCGTGGCCGCGTTCCGTCGCTCGACGTCCGCGTTCGTGTTTGTGTTCACAGTCGTCTGTGCTCAGAGGTCGAAGGCGAAGCTCGCGCTGCTCAACAAACCGAGGCCTGGCAAGCCTCAGTCAGCAAAGGCCGGGGCTCACGCGCTGCCGTGCTGCCGTCGCCCGCTCTCGGCCGCTTGAGGTCGTCAGGGCCCGGCCGTGCGAGGAGAGTCCCGGAGAGGGCGGCGTGCTCGGCTGCCCGGTGGAGGAGGAGACGACGCTCGGCCGGGCGTGGGGGAGCCGAGGAGCGGCGCACAGGAGGCGGTCGGCGGCGAAGGGAGAACCGGGAGGCGGCAGGAAGGCCGGCGGCGCCCGCTGCGCCCCGCCGTTGCCCGCTCGAGCCCGCCCGGGGGTGCGGCGGCGTCGGCGGCTCGACCGGCGGCGGGAGGCCGGCCGGCGGCGCCCGGAGGAACCGGCAGCGGCGGCGGCGCCCGGTGACGGCGGCGGTAGCCCGCGGGGCTCCGCTGAGCCTCGCCCGAGCCCGCTCCACCCGTGCGTGGCAAGGGACGGCGGAGGCAAGCCGGCGAAGGGGCTGGCCGGCGGCGTCCGGGGGAACCGGCAGCGGCGGCGGCACCCGGTGGCGGCGGCGGTGGCCCGCGTGGCTCCGCAGTGCCCCGCCCGAGCCCGCTTCGCCCGCGCGTGGCAAGGGGACGGCGGGGGCGAGCCCGCAAAGGGGGTGGCGGCGGCGGCTGTCGACGGGAGGCGGCGCAAAGGAGGCCAGAGGCCGGCGGCGATGGCGTGAGGAGGAGCGGGAGTGAGTAGGCGTGCAGCGGCGGGGTGAAAAAGGGTGGGGTCGGCCGGGGGTCTTATTTTTATACCCCCGGTCGCCCTAGCTCGGTGGGCCGCGGCCCATTAAAGGGGCAGGCCGACCAAAGGAGGCCCAGGAGGGCGCGCGGCACAGGAAGGCCAGGAGGGGCGCGTGGGAAAGAAAAAAGGAAGAGAAAGAGGAAGAGAAAAAGAAGAAAGAAGAAGAAAGAAGAAGAAAGAAAAAAAAGGGGGAAGGAAGAAAAAGAAAGAAGAAAAAGAAAGAAGAGAAAAGAGGAGAAAAAGAAAGAAAAAGAAAAAAAAGGGGGGGAGGAAAGGAGAGGAGAAAAATTGTCTCGTCGAGCACCCCCCGAAAGAAAATTACGATTCGCGAAGGGTTGTCGATCCGGCCCGCGCACCAACCCATCGGGGATTAGTGTGCCGGCTCGGACGGGCGCTATTCGACCGCCCCAACCGGCAAGGGGCTACTGTTGGAGACGGGTTTTCGCGCTACCCCAGATCGACGCTGTTCAGGCTCATCGCAACACTGTTAAGGTGCTCGTCGACATTCTCCGTCGTCAAGGCTGTCCCCCAACGCGCCCCGGCGTCGAGTCAGGGTTATCCCCGACGCGCCCTCGCGCCGCGTCGGCACTGTCTCCGACGAGCTCTCTCGAAGATTCTCCTGAAGATTCCTCTAAAGATTTCCCTGAAGATGCCCGAGCATATTCCCTCAAGATTCTTTAGGGAGATGGAAATGACCATAGTGCCCCTGTAATAGTCTCTCCCTTTAGGGGCAAATTTGTAATCTCCGCTTTCTCCTCCCCCAACCCTATAAATACCCCCCTAGGGGTAGTGTTTGGGGGACCCCATTTTTTCCATTCGCCTCACGTGTAAGCTCTCATTTCATGCCCTAATACAAACACCGACTCGCGTCGTCGGCTGCCTCACGCGTTCGCGCTCTCGCTCGTTGTCCCTTCGCACGCCCGGAGGTCGTCGTAACCGACCGGGGGTGCCACAAATTCACTGTCTAGACTTGTATCTACGACAACCAGGACTGAAGGCCCTTGCATCCGAAGTGCCTGGCAATTCGTTGTGATGGCTAAGGGTAGATCGTCGGTGGCCTAGCCGGCCATTGCCGAACCCCCCATCACTTTCTTCTACCTCGGGTCTGTGGAGGCCCTTCGTTCCTCGCCGCCCATAGTGGTGATCCAAGACATGAACCGTGATATGTCCTAGGCACAATGGCAGGAGTGCCCTAATAGCCGCCGACGCTAGAGTCTCCGGCGAGGTCGGCAGTACAAGGATGGATTGTAATTTTCTTTCTGTTGTCATCTTTTGTGTAATACAGCGAAGGCTCTATGTAATTTGTTTTGTTATCTTTAAGGACTTCTTTGTAACTTTGTGGCAAAAATCTCTTATTAATGCAGTCGGGTACTTTATAGGGCCTGAGGGCCCCTAGCTTAAAAATAATAATAGAAACTTACGTGTGACATACCCTAGAGGGAATGCTAGTAAATATTATTATTAGGAACTATCGTGGAGAAAATGCTAGTAAATTACTGCTCCTTAGATGTGAGAGAATGAGATTGTAAAAAAATTCACTTGGCTGGTTTGTGTGTCTAACTTCATATTCACTTTTTTTTTGAGTGAGACTTCATATTCACTTGGGCAACACTTTATGATCGATGAGAGGTGCAGGCCCACCAGAAAAATATGCTTGGAAACAGGAATACCTTTCACCCCTCAAAGGAATGTCCACTCAATGTACAAAATACATTTTTCTCACTACAAAAAATATCAAAAAATTGAATTTTTTGTGAAGATATATCATGCTATAACATATATACCTGCAAGATTTAGTGTAAAAATATGATCATACACGTCCTGTATAAAAGAAACAAATCGTTTAAACTTGAATAGTGATTACTATACAAGTTTCAAGCTACATTATTTTTTAGGACGCATATGGTCATATTTCTGCACCGAATTTTAGAAGCACACATGTTATGGCATGATGTATGCCCAGAAAAAATTCAAATGTTTTCACAACTTTTTAAAGTGAGAATATCACATTTTGCACATGGGATAAAATTCCGCGAACCCTAGATCCAAATTTGCCTTCCCCTAAGCCCCTAGCATGCAGACATGGAACCCTCTCGTCGGCATCCATCGCTGGGAGCCAAGTCCTCCCACCCTCACCATGTGTCTGCCGTGAAGCATCCCGGCTGCCATGATCACCTTCTTCCCTAGGTGATGCTGGATCGCTTCATCCACGGCACCAAGGGAGGGCGGGAATGACGAGGTTGTTAACAAGGACGGGGTAGCAGCCGACAACAAGCTATCAGAGGTCTCTTCACCAGCTGCATCGGCGAGCCCATCGCCGCCTCCATGAGGGCTGCTGAGCCCCTCGTCGTGTCCCGCCTCTACCTCCACTGGCCGGAAGGGTTCAGGCTAGAGATGCGCGAGTTGGCCTCACCCTCCGTCGTCACAGCGCACGGCCACTCCATACTCTTCATGGCGCATCCCCTGCTCATTGATTACTCCTACGCCCCTTCCACCTGCTACTACTACCCCGTTGGCTACTTCATCTACACGGCGGCGTCCTTGCCGCCGTCGCTCATGCGGCTCCCGCCTTGCTTCATCAGGGGCCAAGTGGATCTGTACCGGCATCAGCAGTGGCGAGACATGGGCGTCTTGTGCCCTGACCTAGTACGGGTTCATCTTGGGTGCACTTGGCTTAGGTGTACTTGTACACTACGCCCCTAGTTCACCATTTAAAAAGTCATGAAAAAATCTGAAATGTTTTTGATTAAATTTATGCATCTATCTGCCATAAAATTTTAAATCAAAATTTGACCGATATATCGAGAGAAAAAAAGACAAATTCAGCTCTAAATAGTATTATATCTATATAAACAGTGTTCCGGTGCTATTTAGTACTATTCATCGATGAATTTGTTTCTATGTTTCAAATTTTGACTTCAAATTTTATGGCATATATACTAGATGCACAGATGCATGATATTGTCCAATTCTTCAAAAAGAACTACGTAAATTAGGAGCTTAGTGCACACGTACATCTAAACCACTTATGGTGCGTTTGGTTCATGGGATGAGGGTGGATGGGATATGGATATCCACCTTTTTATGGATATTCCTCTGTTTGGTTGCAGGGATGGGGTGGATAGGGATATCCACCCTAGGAGAATATTCCCTCAATATGTTGGATGGAGAGACCCGGCCAAAATGACCGGATGAGACTGCCGCCCTTCTCTAATTATAATCATTAGAAAATGATTAGTGATAATTAATAATTATTAGTGATAATTAGTATATTTTATTATTGATTAGTATTTATAACGGTAAAATTAGTGTTTAGTGTGTTGATTAATATATGATTAGTGGGTTGATTAGTATATAATCAGTAACAAATAATATATTTTTATTATTAATTAGTAAGTTTATGGGTAGTTTAGCATTCGTAGATATTTAATGTGTTCTTTAGTGTATAATTAATCATTATTAATAGAAACTAAGTAATATAATTAAGTTAAATTGGCTCATCCCATCCAACTTTTATCCCTCCAACCAAACAAAAGATTGTTTTATCCCATCCATCCAACCAAACAAAAAATGGCTCGTCCATCCACAAAAAACTGGATGGCCCTAACCCATCCCCTCCAACCAAATGCACTCTTAGTGCATTTAAGATGTTGCCCACCTAGTACACAAATACACCTAAATCTTCTAGTGCATACAAGTCATTGCACGTGACCACGTCCGTACAAGAATGAAATGAAGTAACATAGCACGCATGGATCGACCGACCAAACGAATACTAGAACAAGTTGCAGTGGAATAGCATGATAAATAAAAGATAACATTAGATCAGCCTAAAATCTTGTAATCTGGTAGACTATACATTCTGGTGCCTAAAGAGAAATTTGATATTTTTGGGAGCTTTCTGTTCAAACTTTAAATTAAATCTTGAGGAGTAATATTCACTTAAAGGGATTGTTTGATTGGACTGTGGCTATTGATAAAATTGTTGTTAGCTGGCTGTCTAGAAAAGCGATTGTGGCTGTAGGAAAGTGAACATATAGTTTTAGGTTGATCCAAACCATCTACAACATTTTAGAAAATGAGTCCCGAAGCTTAAGCATATTACAAAAAGTTAGAAAAATACAGCTTTTCCAAACAGCTGAATTTGCATTGCAAAGCCCACAGCCACTGCTTGGGAAAGCTGCCTAAAAGGTAGCCGTTTGGTTGGGTTGCAGTTTTTTCTAGTGAAAAGCTGCTAAAAAACCCAACCAAACAAGGCCTAACTCAACTTGCACGAGGCGCGCACTCTGATCATCGGAGTACTCTAAAAATGCCCATCTAAATCACTCAACTTGTTTACACGATTCTTGACGGTACAAAATATGACACACTCTCACATGGCCCCTGGTTAGTTTGCCACGTCAACAACACTTTCTCCCCCAACACCGCTGGCTCTGACGACTTTGACGCTTCTTCTACTCCACCGTCTACGCCGCCTCCCGCACCCCATCTAGACAGCCAATGGTGGCTCCCATTCCTTGCCACCAAGACATCCTCTTCCTAATTAGCACGGTAGGATGCCATGTAGAGGAAGAGAGAATGGGGAGGAGAGAGAAGAGTGGTAACATATGTGTTGACTAGGACACCACGTGGACAAAAAAATGCTAGCGTGGCACATTTTAGATTATATATTGGATCATTTTATCAAGTTTAGTGGGTTAGATGTGCATTTTCAGAGTTGAGTGTCTTAAGTAAGCATATCATACCAGTTGAGCGACGGTCGGTGAATTTTACTCAGTCCTGGGCAACCTTTTCATGTGTTTCATCATGCATTGCATTTTACATGATCTCTCGGTACGTCGAAACTGATACCAGGCATAGATAACATTTCTTACCTTTTGAGTGCACTTTGTATTCATAGTTCTTGAATGACCACCAAAAGTACTTACACGAAAGCAAGATGTTTCCACGTGAGCTCTTTTCCGGTACACAATCCGCAAAATGAATGAATACCAGAAATTACATGCAGGCTTACAGTTCTAGAACGATAGCCATATACTATATATATACTTTCAGAACTTGCTTTAAAACAAGACAACATGTAGATCAAGGGGTATATTCCTCGCAAATGTGTTGAGCCTTACATTTCTTTCCTTCTCCGTTCAATCTATTTGAGAGCTCTAGGATAATGGAGGAAAACAAAGAAACGGGAACACATTACGGATTATGACGATCATGATTTTAATGAAAGGTATTTCTTGTATATGTTACATGATCACATGAACTGTAGAATGCTTGCTTCTCATCTGAAGTTCATTAAGATATTGCTTTGAATATTATTGCAGCTATACTGTGCTACAGACATCAGCAGGCCACCGGGATTTTTGGTCCAGCAACTATTCTGCCCAAGGGGCTAAGAGTAAAAGCCAGAGTGCTCCAAAACAAGGCCCCAAATTCTCTCGGGTAAGCTAAACATCCTCTATCTATATTACCAAGTAATTATTTCTTCACACGGTCTGCTGCTTACAAGACATTTTTATTGTAGCATAATGATCATTGGAAGCATGACTACGCTCGCAAAATCTTTGTTGGGGGCCTCCCACCTTTTGTAGACAACGGTATAGCTTCAGACATCCTGAGCTAGTTGTGTTCAACAAAGTAAAAATTAATATACTTCTAACACTTTCTTTGTCGTTTCTTTCTTACAGCGTACCTTAGCGAGTTCTTCACTGCTGAATTCGGACCTGTGGAGAAAGCAGTAGTCATTGGCATAAAGATTGGCAACCGAATGCAGTCCCGTGGCTTTGGCTTTGTGAAATTTCAAAGAGAGAAGTATATGATGAGTGCAAAGGAAGCTCGTCATGTCTATGTGCAGGGCTGTACCCGAGAAATGGGAGGCCTGGTACGAAATCTGAAATTAGGCTCTGTGTGCAAGAAAAATAAAGTAAAAAACAACCTTTTATTTATCATTTATCATATACCAGTAACGCAATTTTCTTTAAAAACTATATCTTGCTAAATAAACAACCGGACTCTTAACTACTAATATGTCCTTCCTTCTAGTATTCTTGATACAAGTATTCAATTAGATCTTCATAACAAATCTTCTCTGAAACATCATTTTCAAATGCTATTATAACTAATTCACTAAGTCATTCCAAAAAGAATAACATTGATTGACGTGAAATGCAGACATGCGGCCGTGGCCCATGTGGCTATGGTTGCTCTGCTCGGCAACCAAACGGCGCGGTGCAACACTAGCATATGGCAGTGTCCAATCTCTAGTGTTACTTAAGTAAAATTTAGAGCCTAATTTTTGGGGGCCCCGTGCATGTGCACATCCTGCACATGCTTCCCGTACGGGCCTGTCTATGTGCTTGGAAAGAGTGGAGATGAAGGATGCTGTTGCTAGAGCATCATTGCCTCTAGAACTTCAAAGAGCAGCTTCTTTAAGGCAACGTATGCATGAGCCCCTAAGAGTAACTCATAGTGCGCTGGACGGTGAACTCACTGAGCAACATAACCTTGGGAAGCTGCGTCCATTGCCAGAGAAATGCCTGCCATCTTGGATCTTCACATTCAGGAAGTGGTTGCCAGGATTTCTCTTGGATGCAACCCCAACGACTTGGAGGGAGGTACCCATTAAGCTCTCTGAAGGGTGATTTAAGAGCAACTTACAGAACGACACTTGATCACAGCGCTCTTGGTTATCCTAAGCTAAGTGACTTCATGCGCTCCCTCCCTGGCATATGCAGGATGTGTGTAGTCCCTGCAGCAAGTGGCCCTGCAACATACATGATCCTTCTGCCACCGCTCTCACGACCAAAGTATGCACCCTTGCTAGATCCTTACTCCTTTGATCATGATGAGCTCCCAGAATCAGTGTCAGATCATTAGTCTCCAAGATCTCCACTTACCGCCAATATCACCGAGGACGCTTCTCGTAACAATGACAGTCAGCATCGTGATGCATGCAGTGAGAGTAATGTTCAGAGCCAGCATGGCGATGAGTGCAGCGGAAGCAAAGCTGAGAGCCTGCGGGATGGTGATTCCACCTCCAATGGTAGCTTACCGAATGTGTTGAAATTATGTTAAATGTATGTTTAAGTTATGTTAAAAATTAAGACTTGGAGTTGTAATAGGGATAAGGTAGAGTTTGTGTTGAACTATATCATAAATAGAGGTACCGTGTGTAATCATAACATATAGTAAAAGACCTTGTGGCCGGCGAGTTATGATGGGGAGATGCACTCGTAATCATGCCCCTGTGGATGTAAGCCTCACAGTTGAACCATGTCAAAAAAAACGTTGTATCTCTTGTCGCCTTTTCTGCAATACTTTCGGTATAGATCTACGCTTTTGCATGTCGCTTCGTGAGAGATTCGTGGTGGCATCAATCACCTAGGGGTGATTTTCATAATAAGTGGTATCAAAGCCATGAGGTTGATGATGGATCTTGAGGCGGAGCAGAGGAATCCGGTGGATACGTGACGAAGGGCAGCAACGCGTGCACAAGGCGAGGTGGAGCCTAGAGTGCATCGTGCAATGCTACATCTACAAGGCGTCAAAATCTGCATGGAATCTCGTGGAAGAATATGATGCAAGGTGGAGCAAAAGAGGGGCTGCTAGGGCAAAACAACAGTGCCGCACAGCATCAGTTGCCGCGCACAAGGCGGCAGGTGGCTAGCGGGGCGGCCTAGGCAGGGTGGTCAAGCAGCACAGGTTGGATTCCCAATGGCCATATGAAAGGACCTTAATGACTAAGATGTCGCCTAGGTGGGGTGAATAGGTTTTTTAAGTTAACTTATGGATTTAGTTTAATCCTAATGCGGAAGTAGACTAATTAGATTTTTACAAGCTCAAATCCTAATATGATAGTTTTTCATATGAGCATAACCACCCTATGTTAATATATCAAGGTTTGCAATCCTGGGTGACAAGCAAGCAATTTAATTTCTATAGGAGATATACAAGTAATGTATTGCAAGTATGGAATGCGATAAGTAAAGGAGACAAGAGACAAACAATGTATGACCTGGAGTTCGGATATCCACCGATATCCTACATCTCCGTTTGAGGACCCGATCACGCTTGATCAAAGGTGGGCTCTCTCTCAAGACACTTCCTCTCGAGGACTTTCCAGAGTCTCTCTGATCACTACGGTTAGCTCTTTCCTCCACTCCCGGAGATAGCGAGCTCCACAACCACTTCACAAACTCCCGGGTCTCCTCACAAGCTTCTTGAGGAGATCATCGAGCCACCACCACAAAGCGTCTAGGAGTTGGTGGCCTCCAAGAGTAAAAGGCTTTCAGACTCTCGCTCGAACTCAATCGATGACGAATGCTCAAACTCACGCAACTAATGCGCTAAGTGTGGGCTACCAAAACACCACACAGCTCTCTTTCATCACTAAGTCACAAAGATTTTGAATCTCACAAAATATGCTTGGGAGAGGAGATGAGAGCACTCAAAGGTGGAACACCTAGTTCTAACACCTCACCAGCTACTGCACAAAGCAAAATGAGCTCTGCCCCCACAAGAGGGCAAGGGGGTATAAATACCCCTCTCCCAAAAACTAGCCATTGGGAGCTCGGCAGCACATCCGGACATTCCGAGGTAACACCCCCGGACATTCCGGATACACAAATCCAACGGCTATAAACTAGCCGTTGGACTGCTGACACACGGAGAACAACACATCCGGACATTCCGGGGTAACATCCTGGACATTCTGGACACACAAACTCCAACGGCTACAAATTAGCCATTGGACCCCTGGCACACAGGGAAAAACATGTTCGGACATTCCGGCCCAACCCGGACACTCCGGTCCTACCCGGAAACTCCGGGTACTTAGCCGAGAGCACCCCAAAACGGCTCAAGACCACCCGGACACTCTGAGTAACAGACCTAAAGCAGCTCAAAACAGAGCCAGGCCAGTCAGACCGCCTCACTAGGCCGATTAGACCGCCTCTACTCAGACAGAAACCTAGAACACTAAGATCTAGACTTCTCGACAAAACACGACCTGCACACATCCTAGGTTTGAGCATCCGACAACCGATATGATCACGCTACACGTCCGGTAGCTCCTCTTGATAGTACGGCTATCGAACCTATAACCCGGTCTCCCACCAAACTCTGTGAGACCGGCAAAACTAGAAACCCTAGTCTATGGCATACATTTGCCTTGAGCAATCCTTGCCGGACTTGATGAACACACCATCCAAGTCCCGTCGCTTCGCATTGCTCTTTTATGCTTGTCATCAACTTCACTTGAGCTCGATGACGATCTTTATCCTCGCTTTTATCTCGATCCTCTCTCAATCTTCGAAAGCTTGATGAAGTCTAAATGATAGCTCCGCATGCACCAAGCATAGAAGGCTTTCTCTTCACATCATCTTCACTTGTCCATCTTTACTCGGTGGACCGCAAGCTTCAAGCACATATCTTCTCATGATGCTCGTCTTGAAACTTGCACGTCTCAACTCGATGACTATCTCCACTTGATATCATCTTCTCATGGGCTTCATGAACTCGACATCTTGTTGTATGCCCATGAGTCATACCTAACCCTCACACTTACACAAAGCATACATCGCATAGGGTTAGTGATCAAAAGCAATACACAATTGCTTACCTTCATTCGATCACATGAAGCCACAACTAGTGTTCTTCTCTTGAACTCCTAGCATCATGTCTTGATCATCTTTGCTCAACTCGTGAGCACTTCTCTTTACTTCAATCCAACTTATGAATTTTTCTTTCAATCCTTTAGCTCAACATATGAGCCTATGGACCCTAACCCCAACACACTCTATCACAAAGTAAACAGGTTAGTCCATAAATAGTATTGACAATAGCATACCTTTAGTCACTTGAGCCACACAAGTGACTTATGCCTTCATGCTCTATTGTCAATCGTTTCAAGTCCAACTCATGGACTTCCTCTTTATCTTCTATCTCGATCATCTCTGAGGTTTTCTTCTTTCTATTTTCTTCTTGATCATATGAGCATCACCTAGAGCTCATTGATCTCGATACATCTCTTTTGATTTTATGGCATTCCTTACGAATCCATCTTCTATCCTCATGCATCACCTATGGAACACAAACTCACAAACAATTTTAAACACAACTGTTAGTCCATAGGTATTGTCATTAATTACCAAAATCACACTTAGGGGCTAGATAAACCTTCACCATGCACCCCAGGCAGTGCGGCCCAATCTGCACAAGCCACCCAGGCGCATGGCAGCGTGCGCAAGCCGGGCGCGGCCTAGGCATGTGGCAGTAGCCCAGGATTGGCCTGGAGTGAGGCATGCCCAAGGTGGGGCATGGGTAGTACATTTTAGGCCGGCTTCTGGCCTGGAGTTAGGCACACCTGCGAAAAACAACTTAGATTTAGGTAGAAAGTGGGGGAGCTTCAATTTTTTTTGACAAACCCGGTTTACCTGAAAGCAGGTCAGATCTAGGCTGTTTTTTTTCCAGTTTTCCCTGTTTGAGGCATGTTTTGGCTATTTTGATAAGGATAGCTACTCAAGGATGCGGTTTTGCATCAGGGAGTATTGCCAGTGTGGTACCAGAGATATGGTGATGTACCAAGGGTGTCCACGGGCTTCTACATCATATGGCACAGGTCAGATCAAGTCAAAAGGTGTACACAAAGAGAAGGAGGTTGATTCGTACGATGCGGTTGTGGTGCACATCACTACTAGGAGTCATGTAAAGGTGGAGTTGGAGTCTGATTTGGACTCAACTCGGATCAAGGTAGGTTAGAGCACTGGTTGGTTTGAAGTTCAAGATAAAGGTCCAGTTTGAATCGGTTTTAGTTTGAAGTGGATAAGGAAAGCCTCACATTTATCTGAGTTGGACAAGAAATGGACTCAGTAGTTTGAGTTGAACAAGGAGAACTTTGAGGTTGCTTTATAAGAAGGGGCTGGGGGAGGCTTGAAGACATCAGATCTCAGGAGTTCAAAGCCTAGGCAACTAATCTAGAGGACACACATTCTGAAGGAGAGGAGCACTCAGATTCGGAGGAGGTGATTGGTGCAACGTTAGTTGAATAGGAGGTAGGTGTTCAGATTGGAAATTCAAATCTGTTCGGGAAAGGCAACATGTCGTTAAAGTTCGATGTGGCCAAATTTGATGGCACTACCATTTCGTCATGTGGCAAACAAGGGTCAATGATCAGTTGGTGCAACAAGGTTGTTCAAGGTTTTACAGGATGTCCAACCAAAGAAGATGGGCAACGAACCTTGCGAGGAGCTTAAAGTCAGGGCGACCTAGGACCATACGGTTGTGTGTGTCAGATACTGTGATGTATCATGTGATGGATGAGACTTCGCCAAAGCGAATATGAGACAAGTTGTCGGCTCAATTCATGTCCAAGAATCTGACCAACAAGTTGTATTTGAAGCAAAAGTTGTACGGGCTGAAGATGCAGGAGAGGTCGGATCCTGTAGAGTACGTGAGCGCCTTCAATCAAGTGATCACGGATCTAGCGAGTTTAGAGGTGAAGGTTGATGATGAGGACAAGGCCATAATTTTTTTATGTTCGCTAACATTGTCCTATGAGCACTGGTCACTATTTTGATGTATGGCAAGGAAACCATCAAGGTTGAGGATATTACTACGATGTCACTGGCTCAGGATCTAAGAAGGAAGAACAATGCAGTAGAAGTCACTCAAGCTGAAAGTTTGTTGGTCAAGGGTGCGCTAGGCGAAAAAGGACATGAGTGAGTATGTCATGCAAGAACAAGAAAAAGTAAAGGATCAAGATGTCGGCCTAGAGGGGAGGGGTGAATAGACGACTAAACAATTTTATAAAACTTTAATCAAATCTTTCAATTACTATATCTAGTATGAGTAATCAAATATACCAAGCAAGACAAATATGAGCAATACAAAGATACTTGGAAAGTAAGTGCAGAATTGAATAAACGAGGGAGACAATGATTTGTTGCTGGAGTTCGAATCCTTGGAAAGTCCTACGTCTCCATTTGGGAAGCTCAATCACACATGATCAAGAGCCGGCTTCCTCTCAAGTCTTTATCCCTCGAGGACGCTCTTTCGTCTCCTCGACTTCTTCTTGGTGATTCTTTTCTCGCGGAGGTGAATCCCGACCTTCACAAACTTCTTGAGGCTCACCACAAGGATGGGAGCTCTCAAGGACTCCTAACCGTCTAGAAGACCCAATCTTCAAGAGAAATGAGCTTGATGAACACTTGGAGATGAACTCAACACGTCGCTTGGGTTGATTCTCCACTCACTTTAATCTTTCTCTTCCTCACAAATTTTCTCTCTTGGTGCTTGGAGGAGTGGAATGCTCTAGAGAATGAAGGAAATGAAGTGGGCAAAGAGTTCCCCTTGCTTTGAGCAAGGGGGCTTATATAGAGGCTCCCTCAAAAACTAGTCGTTTGAGGGAATCTACCAAAATCTGGACTGTCCGGATTTGGGCCGGACCCTCTGGATTTTCAAATTCAACGGCTATCGGTCGAGGTAGCAGAGGGAATCTTTTGGGCGAAGACAAGCCCGGAGGGTCCGGATGAAATGCCCAGACTGTTAGGGCTGAGGTCCGGGCAGTCCAGTAGTGATCTGGACTCTCGGCCGGACTGTCCTGGCTGAGGTCCAGATCTCCTCTAGACTGGCCGGACCCCCAGCCGACTGTTCGGGCTGAGGTCCGAATTTCTACAGGGAGGTAGGATTAGGGTTTTTTCTGAGAGCTTTTGGCGACAAAGACTTTTGCTCGGCAAAGGCACTCCTCGACCATGTTCATGAAGCCTCTCTTTATAGCATGGTGCTCCCATACTCACTGTGACTTGCATCACTAGACAACAAAAACTACTCCTCGGAGATTTACCGTCTTCTTTTCCTTTTTTTCTTTTGAGGAGTCGTCGATACCTCTCTTCCTTTATTCGTTGAGGACTAAATCTGTTCATATGCTTACAAGTGGTCATTAGTCATCTAACCATTTGTCATTAATCACCAAAACATAGTTTAGGGCCTAGATGCACTTTCAAAAAGAAGGGGTCATAGTGCTATAAGTGCAAGGAATGGGGACATATGAAGAGAGAATGTCCAAAGTATAAGGCTAAGGCAAGTGCTAAAATGGTGTCTAAAGCTTGTAGCTTGGAAACCATCGATGATGTTCTCTCGGTTACAAGATGGTCGTTTGATGAAAGACCTAATGGAGGAGCGTGAATGTTGGATTCGGCTAGCTCATATCATGCAACACCCAACAAGGAATGGTTCTATTCATACAAGCCTGGAAGCTTTGGAAATATCTATCTAGGAGATGATACTATCTACACTGTTGTCCCAACTAGTGATATAAAGATCAGGATGTGTGACGGAGTTAAACAGCTACTTCGGGGAGTGAAGCATGTGCCAGGGCTAAAAAGGAGTCTGATTTCGCTTGAAACTCTACATGAACAAGAGTTTATCTATCCAGGTGATCAGGATTTGAGAACCTCGAGTATCATGCAAGTGTCAAAGATGGTGATGAAGGGAGAGCAAATGCTTAGCATCTTTACGAGTTGCAAGGGAGCACTATTGCAGGTGGAGACATAGAAGATGGAGTTGCTGGGTTAGCAATGATTGAAAGTAGCGAGTCTGAGGCCAAGTCAGACTTGTAGTGTGGCTCAGTTCAGTGAGTCACAAGGAGAAGACCAAAGTCCTAAGAGAGCATGGAGTTCACACAAGACGGCTTCAAGACGGCGGAGGACATATTCACCAAGGTGGAGTTTATTGAAATTGTGTCAAATGTGTGTTCGAGTTAGGTTACAAGTTAGGACTTGAAGTTATAATAGAGATAATGTAGAATTTATGTCAGACTCTTATAACTCGGGCCTCTCATAAATAGAGGCATCCTGTGTAACCATCAGCATGTAACAAAAGGCCTAGTGGCCGGCGAGTTATGATGAGGCGGTGCGCCAGTAGTCATGCCATGTGGATGTAGGCCTCATGGCTGAACCACGTTAAAAAAAAACTTTGTGTCTCTTGTCGCCTTTTCTGCAATGCTTTTGGTATAGATCCACGCTTTCGCATATCATCTCGTGAGAGATTGACGTGGCATCAATTGCCTAGGGCTGATTTTCACAACAAGACAAAATTATGGTTAGTCCCACAAAACTTAATTTGATTGTTTCTAGACCTTTTCCTAAAACAAATTGACTTTGGACCATCAAGGAAACCTGATTTGGTTTAGTTTGATTTGGTTGAGCCTGGACCTACAAGAAAACTTTATTTGATTGAGTTTAGACCTCCAGGGAAGCCTGAGTTGGTTGAGCCCAAGGAAGCCTAATTTTCTTGAGCATGGACCTACAAGGAAGCTTGATTTGATTGAGTCTAGACCTACATCATGCTTTGCTAATCATCCGGTTGAAAGTGCGAGTCATCATAGTTAAGTCAGATTTAATTAACCATGTCAAGCCAACTTTACCACTCAAAGCCAAGCTGGATGAACCATCCAGATTTGTGATGGACATTTACAGAAAGCAATCAAACATAAACTCTCTAGATCTCTACTTTGCTTACAAGAGCAAAATTGTTCATCTTGACCAGACATTAAAATCATACGGTATAGGGGGGAAGCACGGTCCGTGTTTGTACTAGAATAAGGGGTGGAAGGTAAGTTTACCTTATCATTGCATATAATACTGTTTTCTTGAACTTTTCTGTTTGAGTATTGCTATGCATATGAGTTTTAGTAATTTGCCTAATGTTCATAATTTCAAATCAAATTTTCTACAATAGTCATGGAGCACAAGCATACTTTTATGGATGTCGTAAAATTGCCTGATGGGAATCTTTATTTGAAATTGACCATTGATGGATGTCTGTTTCTGTCGTCCCTTGTTTCGTGTTTTACATACACGTTTTCACAAAATAGATCCTGGGATGGTCAATTCAGTTGGGAGACACACTTTAAAATCAGCAATGGCATTGTTACAGTTACTATTAAAGCAAACGGTCTTCTTCAGAGTTCCTCTATGGAGAATGACATAGGTCCTCTAACTGAATTTATCCAGTATATTCTCCAACATTGATAAAAGGCTGCGTGACAAGTATCCACCTATTTACACAATTTCATAAGCTTTCTCAGGGGCAAGAAATCAGCAGTGCTAACTTCTGTTTAGAAGATTACATAGAGGCTCATGTCTGCCATATGGATTCATTTGATAGGCTGAATGCTAGCAATATCACTGAAACGAAGGTACGAAGGTTTAAGTAAAGCTGAAAAAGAGTGGGTAATTGGGAACTGGAACTCTGTAATATTTTCTTGTTTAAAGTGCAGAGTATCTGGGCCAAAAATATAGAAGTACACCATTTTGCTTGTTTGGGTTGTTGAGAGATTATTGCATGCACGTGTTGGAGCTTCATGTGTAACTTAGCCTCTTCTTTTCACTATTTTGTTTTATCTTAGTTTTCCAAACTCCAAAGAGATTCTATCTTAGGTTATTTATCCTTTTCAAGAGGAAGATTCAGATGCAAAGACCGTTGATGAACTAGTTGAAAATTTTAAAGATGACGATGGAGTTGAGCTTATGGCCCCGTTTCATTTGAAAAACATTCAATCTAGAAAAATTAATCATAGACAACTATTGAGAGGCACACGCGAGGCCAGGGAGGCGGTGGAGTCTAGGGAGGGAGAGGTGGCCGTGGTTGGGGAATAGATCTGGCGCTCGGTTGGGGGAATAGAGGAGAGAGGCGGCCGGTTGGGAGATAGAGGAGGAGAGGATCAGAGGAGGCGCGCGGCTAGGGTTAGGGGAATATGGGTCAGGCCTTTGTGCGCTGCATCGGAGGAGATTAGATCAGTCGGTTTATTTTATGGGTCGTCTTAGATATTATGAGAGTCGGTTGAGAATTAAAACCGACTGAGAGTACTTGATTTCTCAGCCGGTTATTTTTTTTACAATCGGCTCAGTTAGCAAAACCGGCTAAGATATTCATTGTTGCTGTCGGTTTTTTAGAAAATAGACTGAGATCAGGGGGTCTTGAAAACCCGTTTTTGTAGTAGTGACCCTTATTTATACATATACAAGACCATTGGATTGGTGCCAGGTGGCAACTATCCAAACCCTTCAACTACTAATATCTCTTTTCTAGAATTTTCTCACAAAATATTTAAGTCCAGATAATTCATACTATCCATGGAGAAATTTCTCTAGCATCTTCCATAGTAAATATCTATGTCTAGATATTTCTCGCATTTGTCATGAAGCATGGTAACTATTTTATTCTAGAATCTTCATGATAAATATCTAGTGTCTTGCAAATTTCCCAATATCTCTAGAAAATTCTTACTTTGCCATGAAGAATTATCTCTAATCTCTTCCATAGGAAATATCTAGTCTCTCAAATCTTCTAGAGTACTCTCAAGTATGCATTATATGTTTTCAGTAGCAATATTAACATTGACAGAGAAGTACCTATTCTACACAAAACTATATATTAAATTGTGCTTTGCTTGTCCGTTCACTATTGTGTTATTAGACTAATGTTCCACTGAGAGTTAACCCAGCAGTCTGTGACCGAGATATTAGTGTATAGCGCATGAGAGTATAAAGCTAGATAAGATAAAGCTAGTGGGACTGGTCCCATCCATTTGTCCAACCAGAACGCCGTAGTGTTATCATTACCAATTTGGACTAGTGTAGCTGATCTATATAGCTGGATGAGGGGCAAAATTTGGCGCCAAGCCTGAGAGGAAGAAGCCAGGTTATCACCGATACTGGTGTTACGGAAGGAGGCTTTGGCAACCCAACGGGTCCATGGGTTTTGGGGGTCAGAGAGAAACTTGTGAATAAATTTTATGAGGAGGCAAGAGTTTTGTATCTCCGAATTCTAATACCTAGTCCTTCCTCACTTTATCTCCCTCACTGTATGTCCTAATGTTTTTAATATAAAACGCTTGTAGTTATTTTATTACATAACCCGAAATTACGAAGTCCTTGCGAATGAAATTGCGTCCTCGCATCCTGGAGTACTGTGCTATCATGGATTTGAAAGACAACAGGTACGACCATATTACAGTACAAGGAACTCCACAGTAAAATAATCTTTCTTACAGCTTTTCTCTGAAAAAGAGCAAAGAAATATAGTTACAACAAAAAGGGGAAATTGCTGTTTCCACTTTCGTGGAACTCCAGAAAAACAACCTGCAACAGTTACAAGCAGCTCACAAGCCCTACTATCTGCCTATCATCTGGTTAATTGAGCTGTATGATCCAATGCACGCGCAAGTGAAGCCTATCAATATTATTGTTGTGCATAAAACCACCTGAAAATAAATGAGAAGTTACAAATGTAAGTTATAACATATGTCAATCAATTTTCAGGATTAGATGTTTTCTGTATTTGTTGGCGCTTTCGTCTGCACATTTTGAGTTAATTACCTCCCACAAAGGTACTGCACCTCGATTGATGGAGAGGTAGCATGCACATGGGAGGATCAGGGCCTGCAAAATGCAAATCGTCAGGAAAAACAACATTGAATTTTCCTGAATAATATGTTCAGTTAGTCGAAATTTTTCAGGTCAATCAGAAACTCACCACAAACATTGTGAAGACAGATCCAAGCAATGCCATCACCAAGGCTGCAACTCAAATGGGATAGGACATAGCATTAGCATGCACGCAAGCATGATGTTTTGGGGGTAAATTTAGTTAATTATGAAAAATTAACAGTCAGTAATAATAACTGCTTACCAAAGTATGGAAATGACAGAGCCACAACAACAGTCGAGAGGACAAGAGCAGTCCTAACACACATTCCAACTAGGTAATTCGCATCTTCTTAGGCAGCGCCTCCTCTATTGACAAGGCGACCGGTGTCATTGTCAAGGCATACTTGGTGTATGGATTCACAATCTGAAACCAAAGGGATCAAATGCGTCAATGAGCACCGAGATGTTAATTTTATGCGATTGGAAGAACTGTCAGTGGGTTTCGTCATACCGTCATCCAAATGGCAATTTTGGAGGGAATGTACTCCTGCGGCATGTTCAATGTGAATTGCGACATTGTGGACTCACCGAACATCAGAAACCCTGTGGTCGCAACCCCGGCATACACAATTGTGATAACTATAAAACTAAAACAGTAGAGAATAGAATATGTAAGCATATAGTAAAATTAACGAGTAACTGCCAAAGTAGAGAACAATACTGTAGCATTTCATTTGTCAAGTTCAGAACCTTACCAAAACAGGAGTACAAAAGGAAACTGCGAGCGTTCCTGCATTGATGAATATATATTTGGAAAAACCGAGTGCCCTGCGTAGCAGTATCCATATAGGCCAAGTGCCACTGGAAGGTGGGTCATATTCAGTGCAGTACCACCACTGTGGAATCCAACTCCTTCCCCAATACCAACCCAAAACAGGCAAACAATGACTGTTATTGTTGCAACCACGCCTCCCGCTGTGAAATTTAAGTTAAAAGATGGTCATGAACGGTCCATCACTCTTTCGTAGATTAATAGTAGGATGCAATGCAAGTATATTAATAGTAGGATGCAATGCAAGTATAAACTATAGTTCAGTCTTTAAGTATTTTGAATAATCTAACATTGTTCTGAAAGATAAAAAAATTTAACGTCAGCCAAAGATGATTTTTCTATTAGCCTGAATTGGGACAATGGGAGTCAATGTTAGTGTTGGTATTGTTCAGACAAAAAAGTGTTTGTGACCAGTTCATCACTTCTTTTAAAGATTAAAATTATGACGCAATGCTAATGTTGTACTTACCAGAAAGATAGGAGAGGAGGCTGAGGTTCCTGAGCCAGACTGATGGGAGAATTGCCAAGGCCATTGTAATGGCAAAGAGATTATGAGAGTTCAAGTAGATGCTAGTAAAAGCTAAATGTGCAGAAGGAAACACTGAAGACAAGCTGTCGTCTAGCAGGGTGATGTACTCCACGCAGCTTGCCTGTAAATATGTGACATATTACTCTGATGGACAAGAACCAACGGCTTAGTAACATACCATCAAAATTCAGAAAATACTTACATAGAGTTCTAGGTAAAGGATAACCTGCAAAAGAAATATGAGCATTCAGATATGCAATGGGTGATGTGAATTTTGCTAAACTTGTACTATCAAGTGGGTAATTAAATACATACCGACACAAAGATTCGACCAGAGATACCGAAAGCGGCTCGCCCTATATCCGGATATGTCTCGATGGTTGGCGAGCTGTCTATGCATTTCTTGAGAAGCAACCCGGTGTAGCATGAACAGCCACCCAACAAAGGAAGGAGGACGAGGCTTAACCATCCTCCTTGTTTTATTCCAAAACATGTAGTGAGAATTCCAACACCGCACAGGACATTGACCCCTGCCAAAAGAGCAAGTAAAGAAATATTAAAACAGAAAAGTAAGGAATTATTAGAATTGGCATCCATGATCCTGAACCTAATTAAGTCTGAAACTGATTTAGAACAGTTGGAACTATTCAGGAACAGTGTTTTGGATACCAATCACCATGTCAGTTTTATTTTTCAGGCCACAAAGAACTTCCTTTACAAAACAAATTGAGCCTGATATTGCTACCTTCAGTTTACTTTGGACATTTATATGTAGATCATCTCAACTGCAAGAAGTAATGAAATTCTACATGGAATGAATGATGAGTAAAACATGATGTTGCCTAGCACATCTCATTTGTCTGTAACTATAACTACTAGTTAATGGCACATGTTTCCATCTTATACTCCGTTAGGAACGCAGGGAACTTTTCCGAAACCCTGCATTAACTGAAGTGTTTTTCATGTGAAATTCCCGTGAAATTCCTGCGTTCGAAACGGAGCCAGAGAGTTCGTACGTACCGCGAACACAATGTGCTAAATTTGACTATCATACACCAACTGAATTGATCACAGATTGGTTTGCAATGTGGTAATAATTCAGAGCACCATATGCTTTTGCAATATGAAAATAAGGCTATTGACTGAACATATGTACCGTTGATGATAGATTGGCCACTGCTGCACTTGGAAGACGGTGGTGGGAGCTCGATGTAATTGGATTTCAGGCACGCCGCAGAGGGCCTCGTCTGCACCGCGGCCGGCTGCGGGGCCGGAGGCCGCGGCGGCAAGCTGTCCGTCGACTGCTTCCCGGCGGGGGGCTGCTGCTGCGACAGCTGCGACATCGAGGGCGGCAGCAACGGCCTGGTGAGCGGCAGCGAGCCGCTGGCACCCTTCTTGAGGAAGAAGGAGCTCCCGGCCTTGAGGAAGGAGCTCCCGAACTTGCCAAGGCTCGGGCTCGCCGCCATGATCGTGCTCACCGTTGGCGACGGGACCGCGCTCATCATGTCGATCGACTGCCTGCACCACCGCGCAATCACGAAATCTCGTCAGAATAGGCTGTAACATTGCCAGGGAATCATGCATATGCATGCATGGATGAATGCAAGAATCATCAAGAGCAGGAGCAAGATTGTTTGATTGATTTGATCGACGGACCTGTAACTTTGCGGCCACGCGGCCTGCTGCCTGGTGACTTTGGGCGCGTCCGTATCATCGGAGTCGTCGCCGTCGTCGTCGCCCTCACCGCCGAAGGCGTCGTCGTCGTCGCTCCTGTCGGAGAAGGAGGAGCCCGCGTCCGAGGACGGGGGCGAGCCGCCGTCCCGGTCCGCGCCGAGGTCGTCGTCCTCGTCGCCTATGAATAGCAGCGATCTGTCGCCGCGGCCCATTTCCTCGTCGCGATCCATGCCTCCTCCTCTTACACCACTCCGATCGATCGATCCGATTGATCTCCACAAAATCTACAATAGAAAACCACAACAAGGAAAGTAGGTACGCAACACACTACGCGATCAACCAGATTCCATAGATTGATTGATCGAGTCCCCATCCAATCCAAGAACAAGAAAGAAACCAATTACGTTATCAAATCAGCTGAGAGAGAGAGAGAGAGAGCACGCGCGGGCTCCGGCGAACACGGGGGGAGAATGATGGCGGGGAAGGAGCCGAATTTCGGGAGCTGGTGTTGGATCCGTTTTGTGCCCGCCTTTATATACGTGCGCGAGTTTCGAGGCTCCGAGCGGGACGCCCTCACGTTAACCCTAGCTGGACGACGAGGAGAAGCAGGAATTATCAACTTGTCCTTGTTGTATCACACACCGCAGATCAGGACTTTGGATGCGATTACTGATGCAAAAACTCGTTAACTCGGTGTAAGTAAACAAGTCGAAAAGTCTACTCGGCTCTGACTCGTTAAGGCACAAGTTTCAAGCGAGTTGAATCGAGTTATCGAGTACTGGTTTAGTTCGTGAGTTTCGAGTTTTTTTATCCACTCCTAGTCCCAAACTAACTCTATCAGAAATTTAGCTAGCCAAAGTTTTAATTTCCTATATTTTGGCCACCATTGTTATGAAATTGCATTAGAATGGATGAATTAAGACTGTCAAAGAGGCATGGGTATACCAAGAAAATAGCAATCATCCAAACAAAGGCCAAATCTTTAGACATGGCCAAAATAGGGAAATAGTCTCATGCCAGGGTGGTAGTTGCCCGTGGTCTTGCTTCCGTTCGATTCTGTGCATTGGGGTACCTCAGTGCACTTAGCCTTGTTAATAGAGGTAGACAAACATTGCACGAGCAGTGCTCTTGCATTGCGGCACCTAACTTAGGGTTCTCGTGTGTCGTCCGTCTACATAGCCACTCATCTATAAGCTACAACTCAATTAACATATTTATATGAAAAATAATGATCAAAGTGACATTATTATGTGTCAAAACCTAAAACAACCTATGTTGTTGACCAGATGAAGCAGTTATTTTTTTATCTACACCAAATTAATTGAAAAATCAAGAAAAAACAACAGTAAATACTATGGCAAATATAACCAATCAACTTAATAGCAAGCCAGCAACTCCGTTTATTCACTTTCTATCAATTTTGCTCAAAGGCATTGTAATATATAATCAATGCGACACACGCTAGCTAGTTAGTCTTAACCAGCCATTGCACGTCTTCTTCGACGAGTGCTGGCCACCTTGTGCGTAGATCAGGATCATAATTCACGGTTGACTGTCTGCGCGGTTGATTCGAACACAGCGAGTAGCGTGTTTTTCCAAAACTTTCTGGTCCACCTATGCAACGCACACTAGCTAGTTAGTCTTAACCAACCATTGCACATCTTCTTCAGCGAGTGCTGGCCACATTGTGCATAGATCAAGAGTCATAATTCACGGTTGATTATCGGCACGGTTGACTCGACCACAACGAGCGGTCTGTTTTTCCAAACCTTTCTATCGTGGGGTCTACGTAGACCACCTCACCAGCGCCGCCTTACTTGCCGCCGCCTCCACCACCATAGCCCGTGCACTAGTGCAGAACCCCCTTATAGATGAAAGCTTATTAGTGGCGTTTCCCCAAAAAGCAACGCTACTGGTATCTGCTCAGATTATCAGTGGCGTGTCACCAGGCACGAACGCCACTAATAACAAAGTACTAGTGACGTGCTTCTCTATACCACACGCCACTAGTAAGTGGGGCCCAGCCGTGGCCCGGGAGAACTTACTAGTGGCGTGGTCTGGACAGCACACGCCACTAGTACCAGGCTTACTAGTGGCGTGCTCCACCAGCCCACACGCCACAAGTAAGAGGGGCCCAGTCGTGGCCCGGGAGAACTTACTAGTGGCGTGGTCTGCGTAGCGCACGCCACTAGTACCTGGCTTACTAGTGGCGTGCTCCTCTGATACAAACGCCACTAGTAAGTGGGGCCCAGCCGTGGCCCGGGTGAGCTTACTAGTGGCGTGCTCTCGGGAGCACACGCCACTAGTATCTAGCTTACTAGTGGCGTGCCCCTCTAGCACACACGCCACTAGTAATTACGACCAATAATTGAGCTGTGTATACACGTGAGAGCCCCCCTCTCTCCTTCTTCCTCCTCACCACTTCCTTCTCCCTTCTTCCTCATCTCCCCTTGTTCTCTCCTCCAACACC
Organism: Stipa capillata; assembly: GCA_019208055.1. Taxonomy (NCBI): domain Eukaryota; kingdom Viridiplantae; phylum Streptophyta; class Magnoliopsida; order Poales; family Poaceae; genus Stipa; species Stipa capillata. Next base: position 17,323 of record JAGXJF010000748.1, on the reverse strand, counting down.
TTGCACATTTTTTATCTACCTAATTAGCCCTAGGTAGATCTAGCTAATTAATAATTAAGCCCTAATTAACTAGCTAGATCTACTCTCTCTCCCTCCACCCTCTCCCATGAATTAAATTAACTCTCTCTCTCTCCTCCATTGATGCTTAGCTAGCTCTCCCCCAAAATCCTCTCTCTCCCGCTCCATTCTTATCTCCTCTCCTTCCACCACCACCACCACCATACATATATAGCCGGCCTCACTAGCTCGATCGATGTCTCGGTCCTCTCTTCGTCCCTAGGTGAGAATTAACTTTGGGGGCATCGTGGTCTATTTGAATGAAATGAAATGTATATTGTTGTGGACATGCATGTGAGATGATGAAAATTTGTGTTCGGCCATCGACTTTGTTATTGCTTGTGATATCGGTCATCGAGCCGAGGCAACAACTCATTGTAGTTGCTCTATGTGTTTTTTCAGGGAATATATATGAGTTGCCAATATTTTGACAAAATGTTGATTCGTCAACGTTTTGTCAAATTTCTGGCACACTCGATTTGTGTCATTTTTAGCAAAGGTCATGCCGAAATTTTCTATGACCTTGTTGATTTTAATCATTTTTCTTAAATCTTATAGGGATCGATCGAATGATATCATGGATCGAAGTATGAATGGGTTCTTAAAGTTCGCCGTGGAAGATATGGAGCGAAGGGGTGGCAAGGAGATATGTTGTCTGTGTCGTGATTGCAAAAACATGCATATGTTCACGCCCCGTTCTGGCTCTGTGAAGGCGCACTTGCTCTGACGGGGTTTCATGGATGGTTATACACGGTGGACAAGTCACGGTGAGGAGGATGAGGATGTTGCTGACGTCGAAGGGGCGATAGATGAAGAAGCGGGAAACGAATACCCGAAAGATGAAGGGATGGAGCACCAAGAGGCGCCCGGACATGATGAAGAGGCCGGACATGACGACGATGCCGGACATGACGACGATGCCGAAGCGGCGGACACCCAGGACACGCTGGCCGCAATAGTGCAGGACCCTCATGTTCAAGAGTTGATTGTGAAAAAGACGACTAACGAAAGAGCTGCTCTTAGAGAGGCTGCCAAGTTTGCGAAACTGGAGAAAGACTCAAAAACTCCATTGTATGATGGTTGCGATCTCCAGCACACCCGCCTCAATGTCACGCTCAAACTTTTAGACATCAAGGCAAAATACAAGAGCACGGACGCAAGTCTCGATGCGACATTGGAGTTTCTACATAAAGTTTTTCCCGAGGGGAACGTGTTGCCTAGTAGTATCGATGAGGCCAAGAAGGTCGTATGCCCTCTTGATTTGCCGCACATCAGATACCACGCGTGCGTCAATGACTGCATCGTTTATCGGAACGAGCAGGAGGACCTAACAGAGTGTCCAGAGTGCGAGGAACCCCGATACAAGCGGGGAAAGAAAACTCCTCAGAAGGTTGTATGGTACTTTCCGCTCATTCCCCGTTTGCAGCGTCTATACGCAAACAAGAAGGAAGCAAAGCTCATGCGTTGGCACAAAGATAGGAAGATGGCGGGTAAAGATGATGGCGTGCTGAGACACCCTGCAGATGGTTGCCAGTAGAAAGCACTCGACTGTGAATACCCCGAATTCGGAGGAGAAGCAAGGAATATCAGGTTGGGTGTGAGTACGGACGGACTCAATCCTTTTGGCAACCAGAGCAGCACACAGCACCTGGCCCGTGTTTGTATGGTTCTACAACCTCCCCCCTTGGCGCTGCATGAAGCGGAAGTATGTACACATGGTTATGCTAATTCAAGGGCCGACACAACCGGGAAACGATATTAACCTGTATCTCGAGCTATTGAAGGAGGAGCTAGACACATTATGGGCTGATGAAGGGGTCCCCACGTGGGACGCCAACGAATGAAACCATTTCCCTATGAGAGCTGCGTTGATCACGACGGTGCAAGACTACCTCGGTTACGGATATGTCTCCGGCCAGGTGTGCCACGGACACTTCGGATGTGTTAAGTGTATGGATGATACAACTTATCTCCAGTTAAAGCCCGCGGGCGGCTCTCAAAAAACCGTGTTCATGGGGCATCGAAGGTGGCTTCACAAAGATGACGAGTGGAGAAGTCGTCCAGATCTGTTCGATGGTACAACTGAGGCTCGCTTAAAGCCACGTAAGAGGAGCGGAGAAGAAATCTGTCGGCTGTTGAACGATTGGAAAGAGTGCCCTAAGCCGGGAAAGAAGCGGAAGGCCCCTGAGCCGCTGTTAAAAGTATGGAAAAGGAAGTCTGTTTTTTGGGGCTTGCCTTACTGGCCAGTCCTCGATACGCCTCATTGTCTTGATGTCATGCATATCACGAAGAATGTCTGTGAGAGTTTGCTTGGTACCTTGTTCGACATGCCGAAAAAGACAAAAGATGGGCCGAAGGCAAGGCAAGACTTGAAAGACCTCAATATAAGGGATGAGCTGCACGCTGACCAGGAGGAGACAGTTACACGCAAGAATGTTTCAAAATTCAATGATTCATGTCCCCCCGCTTGCTTCACTCTAGATCCAAAGGAGCTCGATCAAGTTTTCAAGTGCCTCGAAGGTATCAAAGTTAGTTCTGGATACTCGGGGAGCATACGCAGATATCTAGACGTGAAGAAACGCAGGGTGTCCGGGATGAAGTCTCATGACTGTCACGTGATGATGACACAGATACTTCCGGTTGCACTTAGAGGGATAATGGACAAGCACGTCCGCGAAACACTTCTTGACCTCTGTATTTTTTTCGATGTTATCTCTCAAAAGTCGATCAGTTTGCAGCGTCTCGCAAGGCTACAGGAAGAGATCGTTGTCATACTATGTGAGCTTGAGATCTACTTCCCGCCCACATTCTTTGACGTCATGGTACATCTGTTGGTCCATGTTGTCCCGGAGATCATCGACCTGGGACCGGTATACTTGCATAACATGTTCCCGTTCGAAAGGATGAACGGGACTATCAAGGGTTTCGTTCGTAACAGGGCTCGCCCAGATGGAAGCATCGTCCAGGGCTTTCTAACGGAGGAGTGCATCGCGTTTTGCACGGATTACATGGAAGTCGAAAAATCTATCGGTCTGCCCGTTAATAAGCATATTGGTAGGCTCGAAGGAGTAGGTCACTCGGTTGGGAAGAGGGATTTGCATGTGGACTTTGATACACCAAACCGACGCGATGACTTCAACAGAGCGCACACAGTAGCGTTACAGCACCTAGAAGTGGTCACCCCTTGGGCGGAGAAGCACGAGAGAACATTAAGAAAAAAGTACGCTAACCTTGGGCAACCGAGGACCGATGACCAAATCAAGAGAGAGCACAACTCCTCCTTCGCAGCTTGGTTCAAAGAGCGCATTCAGAAGAAGCCATTGCCAGCGAGTGATGACAGAGCAAAGATCATCTTCGCCTTGGCACATGGCCCCATATGCAATCTCGTGACTTATCAAGCATATGATATCAATGGATACACATTCTATACGGAGGCCAAAGACAAGGATAGTGATTACCAAAACTCGGGGGTGACGATGGAGGCCTTGACCGGTAATGTAAAGGACAGATACTATGGCAGGCTCGAAGAGATCTGGGTACTTGACTACTCGGGAGAGGTCAAGATCCCCATGTGCCGTGTCAGATGGGCGAAGAGTATCGTAATCGAAGACCGTTATTTCAGTACCATGGTTATACCCTCAGCAAAGCTTACTGGGAATGTGCGAGGAATCACCGCCCAAAATGAGCCGTGGGTATTAGCTAAGGACGTGGCCCAATGCTTCTACATAACCGACCCGACAAGGCCGAGCCGTGTTGTCATGAGGAGAGGCAAAAGGAGCATCGTCGGAATGGATGGAGTCGCTGACGAGGAAGACTTCGACCAATTTGGTGACCCAGCGGAAGAAGACGACGGTAGAAAATACACCACGAGAAGGAGCAGAACTACGTTACCTAAGACAGGCCGTCCCTTCAAAAGAAAGAGTCACGACGTGGGGCTAAAGTATACAAGGAAGACCAAGAAAACCAAGACAACCGTTGAGAAGATTGTGAAACGCTGACAAACTAGCTAGCAGCGGCAATTTCTCACATTATTGTATCTCTTTTGTATTTGCACTTAACCATTGATGTAATATAATCCTAACCCTAAATACGCTAAATACCCTAAATAATATAATCCTAACCCTAACTACGCTAAATACCCTAAACAATATAATCCTAACCCTAACTACGCTAAATACCCTAAATAATATAATCCTAACCCTAACTCGTACGCTAAATACCCTAAATAATATAATCCTAACCCTAACTACGCTAAATACCCTAAATAATATAATCCTAACCCTCCTCATTGGGAAGCTCCACGGTAAATTCAAGTTCCCGGACGAGCACGAGTCCCAAGAGCATGACACCCTGGTAAACAATAGAGCCATCAGCAAGTTCTCGAAGCTTTTGAGTAATTGGAAATCGAAGGCCAAAAATGAATACCTTGACAAAGATTACGAAACCGAGGTCTGTAAGGTGTGGCCTTCGATTTCTGAAGGGGACTGGAACCTTTTCAAGCAGCACTGCCAGACCCCTCAAGTCAAGGAGTACGAGAAATGGGGGCACGATATGCGAGCAAAGAACTTAGGTAACCACACCCTCGGAAGCCGTGGTTACCCAGGTAAGAAGCCCAAGTGGGAGAAGCAGGATGCTTTAATGGCTGCGGCGGGCGTCCCAAACCCGTTCAGGGAATTCCAAGAACCGCGTGAACATGATTTCATCAGGGGCCGATACAAATTCAATAAGAGACCGGGGAATGGGAAACGGATGACAAAACGAAGAAAGTCGAGGAACTCCTGGTAATTAATTAACCCGCTTAATTCTATTTATCCTAATTAAGTCAAAATTTTTCAAGTAGTCACGTTTCTATATGGTTCACGTTCCTATTGCAGCGAAAGCATCATGCGGAACCTCAAAGCTCCCAGGAGTCCTCGGCCAGGTGGGACGACCCTCTTAACCGGTCAATCAACGAGGCCCTCGGCAAGGATCCGTTAGCGAAGCCGGCTCATGGTCGTGTGAACGGCGCCAGAGTCAATGCCAAATGGGAAACATATTATCCCGAAGACCGTGAGCTTGCAAGGCAGAGAAGGAGAGCCGGCCGGGCTACTTTAGAAACCAAAATAGCCGAAATGAGAGAAGAAATGGCGAAAGAAATCGAGGTCAAAGCCAAAGCCATGGCGAAAGCCCAAGTCCAGGAAATGTGGCCCGAGCTAATTGAGGCCGTCAAGCTCAGTTTAGCATCGGGGCAAACAGTACCACCACCAGGCACCGTCACATCGGCGCCGGCTAATGTCAATTTAGAGAAAGAGCCACGGCCCGATGCACTTCATAGCAGCCCCTCTGTCTCTTTCATGGGCCACAGGTCGTCAGCGGCTGATATCGACGCCCTCACGGTAAGCGTCGCCGGCTCAACAAACACCTTCTTCCATGCATGGTTTCGTTGTTCGGATCTCTAACATCGACGACGCGTACATGTTTCGCAGGAAGACACTCCGTGCACTCTCCACGCCATGGTGAACGGTGAAATGGCGCCGGTTGCAAAGGGCTTAGTCATTCTCCCCAAACAGAAGGTGATGCACACCGTGCGGTTGCCAAGCGACGTGGTTAGGGTTTCTGTGGTTAGGGTGACACCCGGCTACGAAGATGTGGATCCTCCTATACAACCTGAAGGGGCGGAGACACAGATGAAACTCATAGATTACAGGAATTGGACCCTCAGGTGGCCGAAGACACAAATTGCTTTGGGTGGGACCACCCCACGCGAAACACCCTCGTCGTCGGCGATCCCTGGCAGCGTCACTCAACCAGGACCATCTCCTTTGGGTTATCATGATGAGGCCGTGGAGGAACAGGAGGGGCAGGAGGATGTCGATCAGTACTTCAATGATGACTATGTCATGCCTCCTCCCGAAATAGAACGTGATGTTCCTTGCCAGAGGAGTCTATTTAACGAGACGCCGCCAGCTGACACAGAGGAGCAACTACCCAGAAAACCGAAGCTGACTCCGAACACAATCTTTAAAGCGACCAAAGACGCCTTGGGCGGTGATCCCCCGGACCCGGAAACCAAAAAGAAGAGAAAGCGGCCTGCTAAGAAAGATTATAAGGGCACTGCCAGCCAGCCGGTTGAGAAGATCTCGGTCCAGGCTAATAAATCCTCGGGATCTAGCCAAACAGAGGGTCGTCGTCCTCAATGGCGGGCGTTCCATATCCCTGGCGAACCCATCGTACCGACGGATATGTACGACACCCTCCCGTTCGAAATGAGGATTCTGCATGACGACATTCTCGCTAGGGAGAGGCAGGCTCGTTCGCTTCGAGATCAAGATCTGCCAGTTTTCACGGTGCAGGTGCCACCGGGTTTCGACTTCGTCGAAGATTTCCCGGCTGACAAGTTCTATCTGCGTTTCGAGGAGATCTTCAACATGTTCAACCTCCTCCGCCTCGACCCATCCTTACTCCGCCTATGGGCGCTTCATGAAGGCAGAGTGGCCAGACTCGAGAAGGAGCAGGATATCGCGGTAGCGGACCCTTACCACATGCACGAGAACAACCTTCGCAACCCTCAGGGGTTTGAAACTATGAAGAGGTACATTTCAGACTTCATGGTTGCGAATAAGGAGAAAGACTGCCTTCTCGTGCCCTACCTTCCCCTGTAAGTCGTTCGCTAGCCCCAATATGCCTTCGTAGATTTCCATTATGCTTGCACGTACCAAGGTTTGACGATATTGGTCTGTTCAACTGTTTGCGCAGGAACCACTGCATCCTCATCGTTGTATCCCCGAAGTATTCCCATACTTATTTCTTGGATTCGACGAGAAGCGAGAAGAAAGACTACACCTCCGTGAAGCAGCTTCTAGATGAAGCTCTATTCGAGTATAATTACAGGGGAGGACACACCATGGAGAAATACAGAAAGAAGAATAAACTTGGCCTGCCACGCTTCGGCCACAACACCGACTTCTGTTGCATTTAGCAGCCGAAAAACAGCGTGACGTGCGGCTACTACGTCATCCACCACATGGAGCGGTACGTACGTGCACGAAAAACCTTCACAGACCACGCTGACATCACCAAGTGGGGGAAAAGCCTGCAACAACTCTCAGGAGATTGCAAAGATGAGTTTCGACGCATCCAGGAGAAGTTTGCGAGCATCATCAACCAGGATGTCGTCGACGCCACCGGGATCTTCAATGGCGACGCATCAACTCCGGAGGAGCGAGAGGCTCGCTTAAAGGGACAGGCTAACGACATACCGCACTTGTACAAGTCGGTAGCAGACGCTTGCCGTGCTAGTTCCGAATACAACCGAAGCAAGCGCTAGCTAGGTTAAACGAGAGTGACGATGATGGGCTTGTTGTGTATATGCACATTGTCGTTGTGTTAACGTTTTACCAAACTCGACTATTTTCTTTTTCAGATGCATAGTTTGTATATTAATGAGAGTTTCGTTGTAATCGTCTTACTTCTTTTTGTAAGATGCCTAGTGCCTATATTGATACTAGCTCCTGCCGAACTGCTGCCACGGCAGCAGAAACGGCGGTTTCCGCTGCCGCGGCAACAACTACACACCGTTGTCCTGTCGCACTACTGCCGTGGCAGCAGAAACGGCGGTTTTTGCTACCGCGGCAGCCTCTGAACGACCGTCGCCCTGCCGCACTGCTGCCGTGGCAGCAAAAAATGGTGGTTTTTGCTGCCGCGACACCACCGTCGCCCTGCGGCACTGCTGCCGCGGCAGCACCATCGCCATGCCGCACTGCTACCGCGGCAGCTGAAACGAAGGTTTCGGCTGCCGCGGCAGCAACGGCTTCGCACCTTCGCCCTGCCGCACTGCTGCCGCGGCAGCAGAAACGGTTGCTTTTGCTGCCACGGCAGCCTCTGCACCACCGTCGCCCTGCCGCATTGCTGCCGCGGCAGCTGAAACGGCGGTTTTGGCTGCCGCGGCAGCCTCTGCAGCACCGTCGCCATGCCGCACTGCTGCCACGGCAGCTGAAACGAAGGTTTCGGCTGCCGCGGCAGCAACGGCTTCGCACCTTCGCCCTGCCACACTGCTGCCGTGGCAGCAGAAACGGTGGCTTTTGCTGCCACGGCAGCCTCTGCACCACTGTCGCCCTGTCGCAATGCTGCCGCGGCAGCTGAAATGGCGGTTTTTGCTGCCGCGGCAGCCAATTTTTTTTGGGACTGGAAAACTTACTAGTGGCGTGTGGTGTAAGTGGGACGCCACTAGTATACGCATTACTAGTGGCGTGTTAATGTAAGAGCACGCCACTAGTAAGTAGATGTAGTATTTTTTTTAAACTCAGAAAATATCTATTAGTGGCGTGTCGTACAGAAGGGGCGCCACTAGTATACCCCTTATTAGTGGCGTGTGCAGCAGAGGGCGCGCCACTAGTAACAAGATGTAATTTTTTTTTAAACTCGAAAAATGTCTACTAGTGGCGTGCTGGGCAACAGGGGCGCCACTAATGAGTTTCCTTACTAGTGGCGTGGGGAAGAAGGAGCACGCCACTAGTATATTCGTTACTAGTGGCGTGTTGAATGGAGCACGCCACTAGTATGTATGTTACTAGTGGCGTGTGGGCAGCACGCCACTAGTAACCAATTACCACCGGCGTGATACTAGTGGCGTGCTGCCCACACGCCACTAATAGCTATTTGAGTACGCCACTAGTAAGAGGGTTTTGCACTAGTGGTGACGTCGTTGTGAGGATGTAAGCGTGGGATCTAGGTTTTGATGATGGGTAGTGCTACTACCATATATCCGTGATAAGACCCGTGAGTCCTCCGATGGGCCTCCAGAGAGAAGCTGTGGCCCGAAGGCCCGATTAGGAGGAGGCGTGGGCCCCAAGTCGATGTGTCCTGATCAGAATCAGAGAGTAACTCTCGACATACTCTCGAGGAGGAGTACGAGTCGTGTATTACGAGGACTCGAGACAAGGCTATCACCTTACTCCGCCTTTATAAGGAGCACAAGACCCCTCCAGGAGGGGGGAGAAGCACAAGTTACTCTCGATCATATAGCCATAGTCGACTAGCCACCTTCGAGAGCCTTCAGTCTCGAAACCAATCTCGCTGGGTTCCCTACCCGTCGAGTTTTTCTTGTAATCTCCTGTACTCCATGCCGCATATTAATCCAATCATAGCAGGACATAGGGCTGTTACCCGTCTTGGGGGCTTGAACCTGGGTAAATCGGTGTCGCAAGATCAAGCTGATCTGAGTTATCGCCCCGCTACCGTATAAATACGTGTTGTACGAGTACGCTTGCCGGTACCCCCCATATACCATACATCGACAGGTTTTATTTTGGGTTTTTTGGGTTTCCCAATGGCAAGTTGATGTTCTTGAAGGGTGGAAAGAGACTCCGCAAATGAAATATATGATTATTGAGTTTGAAGCCTGAATTCGATGAAGAAAGCTCTTGTTTGATTGATTTGCAAGTTGGTGATTTTTCAGTGAAAAGTTGATGATGTGTGAGTTGAAAATTAGTGTTCTTGAGGTAGAAAGCTTTAATTTATGAGGTTGATAGTAGCAACTCATCCCCGTTAGAAGCCCAGATCATGCGAACCAAAAGTTATTGTTGGATTTTGTTGAAAATTGATTACAATCAGGATTGAAAGTTGTTGCGTACCTGGTTGAAAGTTGATTTCCTTGGGGTTCAAAGTTATGTTTCATCAGTTGTGAACATAAGTTAAATTTGTGGGCTGCTTGTAATACCCCAACTCGTTAGAATGGAGGCCCATGTGGCCCAACTATCCTTGCGGTTGGATTAGTCCCATATGTAGCGTTTAGATTGAGTTGGTCTAGCATATATGTTCTTGTGTTCCAAATGTAGCACTTCTGGGTTAACCATTTTAGATGAGTCGAGGACAAAATTATAAAAAGGGTGTTACGTATATGTGGGCACACCCTACAGGTGGGCTAGACATTAGGTGAATTTGGGTCAGGGTGTTACAAGTGGTATCAGAGAATCAATCTTCGTTGCATGGGCCACGTGTGCTTTTGGGCCTGTGGAGGGCACATGGCACAAGACGTGTACCAAGGGGCGGTCCCATTCATCTGTCGTGTATTCAGTGTGCTGTTGAGGGCATAAGGGGACAAGTGTAATGCCCTAACCAGTTAGAGTGGAGGCCCGTATGGCCCATAGTTTTGTGGTGAGATTAGTTTCATATAGAGAGTTTAAATAGAATTAGTTCAGCATATATATCGTTGTGTTCCAAATGAGCCCCTTAAAGTTAACCTTTGTATATAAAGTAAAGGTGAAAGTGTACAAAAAGTGAGTCCGTCCCACATGTGGGCTAGACATTGAACAAATATCGGCCAGGGCGGGGTGCTATCTTTATTTTGTTTATGTATCTCAATTAATTGTAAAACGTTATAATAAAGACTTTTAAGCATTCCTTATATATGTTTCTTCTTTTCTCGCTTCCTTCCAAATCCCAATACTCTCTTTTGGATGCATGGATGGAATGATGCGCACACAGTTCTAATTTAGCACAATGTGTCTCAGCAATCCTCGCCAACTTAGCGATGCAACAACCAAATCACCTAACTAGAGCGCTAATGTTTACTCGTTCCTCGTACAACGTTCAAGAAATGACAGGGACAATCTATTGATGAACGTGACTCCGTGCAACGCATGATAATCAATACATGTATATGGTTATTACCATCACCGTGGTTTGATCAATACCGCCCATAACCGGTGTGATTTGACCATTAAACAAAATTTCTGAACCGCGTTTTAGCTAAACTAGTCAAACCTCAAATACTTAATTTAGTAAATATCTAGGTTATCACAGTAACCCAACCGTGCCATCACCGGCTGACACAATCGAACAGCAAGCATGGAAACCACGAACTTGCACAACCTACACACTGGCCATAAGGCTCTAACAAGGGTTTCCACCCTGCACACGATGCGAGTAACCACTGGACGATGTTGGGAGCTCGCCGGTGAGCGGAATTCCTTCCGCTGTAATGAAGTACATATGCACAACAATTCACATCCATAGGCCGAAAGCGCGGACAAAGAAAAAAGACAGAACGACTAAGATCTGGTACAATTCACATACACAGTCCGAAAGCTCAGCCCAAAAAAAGAGAGAGAAAGGACTCAACCCGTTGAAAGACCCAGTAGAAACATAACTCAAGTCGTGCGGGAGGCGGGAGCTTTGTTGGAATCTACTTATCAACTATCCAGGGTGTTTTTGAAGACCGTATGAAAATTATAGCGAGAACAAGAACAATTAACAAGACAGTTATGGCATCAAAAAACAATTCCTAGCATTAGACACTTAGCACGATAGTTAGTCAACTTCACAATACTGCTAAGTCAATTCTCATGAATTTGCACTGCAAAGTCTACAGCTTCCGTTGGCAAAAGCTGCTTAAAAGCCCAACCAAACACCCCCTAGAGATAGGTACTCTTATGTGTAATCCAACACATCGTCATCCCTGTCAACATCCTCCACCCAAATAAACAACTAAAATGTAAGCCTAGTCATGAGAAATACCAAGTTGCAAACTGATGTGAATTTGACTTTCAGTTCATTGATACAAAACTATTTATATTTCAGATTCATATGTCTCTAAAATTTCTACGTTAATTGCAATTAATCAAATGGGAAAAATGTAAAAGATCACAAGTGTGATATTTTGACATTGGGCTACACACAAAAGTTGCGATCCCTTTGTAACCAGTATAGACAAACGTGTGCTATCGCAGCGTTGTGGAAGCTCTCCGTAGCAGCGGGCCTCGCGCGATTTCATCGAGTAGCGGTACTTGCACTTTCTAGCATTTGGGTATTATATTTGATAGGTACATATCTTGTATGCATTTTGTTGCAATGTGAATAGTATAATAGGATTCCAAAGCGGAGATGGAGCAGGGGGTTGTTTGATTGGTGAGCTGAGCACCATGACCGAGCAAAAGAGGAGCCTGAAGGTACCTAGAAGATTTGATCCCTGTCGCTGCGGCCACCGCACGCGAGCTCTATTTGGTCGGCCTCGAGGGCCTCCACCTCCTCACTCCTTCTCCGAACTCCCCCTCCATCCTCCCTCCGCGGCAATGAGCTTATGTGTCGCCTCCGCCGCGTGCCGCCCACACCACCCCTCCACGATGTGCCTGCGCTCATCGAAGGCTCGGCGACATGCTGCTCTGCCAGTTCTTGAGATCGGCGATGGTAGGGCCTTTGGTGCTCCAGCTGTGTGGGCTCATCGAGAATAGGCGAAAGATGAGATCAGTTACATGTTCGACGAAATGCGTCAAATACCTTCTAGTCTTCTCCGATTTCCTAATTTTACATTACTTTCAGAAATCATTATCTAGTATTACCAAGTTTCATAACAGCTGCTCTCGAACCTGCCGCTGCCATCAACATCAATGAGGCCTCTGGAAATTTGAGTGTCGTTGCTCATTTTGTAAGTAACTTATTAGTGGACTAGCTTGATTCCTGTTGCAAGGGACGTTCATTTTTTATTTTGTGTACTTTGTCATCTCTGTACCTGCAAGCTTATCGGCATCTCTTTTAAAGATGAACTATCATAAATGTTATTTTACACAATCTCTTTAGATGTTGTTTTCTAAATCAGAACGGTACAGACTGCAGGGGCCATTGGAGGTTTGCTGCTTCTCTCATTGGTGGCCTGCTTCTCTCATTGGTGGCCTCACATAGGTGTTAGGCAGTTATTTATAAACGAGCCCGGATTTGTTACCCCGGGGAAATGTACACCCTTGAATCGGCCGTTGGCCAGTGCTTTGTGATTCGTGCGTTATGCATGCCGGTACTATTCATGTTCTGACGTTGTCTGGTCATTCAGACAAGCATAGTATCTTCATTAGTGCATTAGTAGGAACCGAAACTGACAGTGCATAGTGCATTTCAGACCCCCGATCCCGGTAGCAAGAGTACCCGGTAGTCTGCCGTACCAGATTGCGTGGAGATCCTACCACGGCCTCGTCGATTTCATGCTGAGCTACTTTGGGTGCTTCACCACGGAGCAGGCCGGCCGCTACCTCCGCTGGGCCGGCGCCAACCTCGCCCTCGCCATCATGCTCGTCGAGCATGACCTGCACGCCGCCGAGCCTGCGCCCCCCGACTCTGTCTCCGGGAGGACGCAGGCCGCCCTCGAGAGCGCGGCGATCAGAGCAGGTCACGCCGCGCCCGACGCCTTCGTGCGGCTCGCGGCGTCCCGGCTACCCCGGGCGCGGCTCGAGGCCGTCGTCGGCCCCGTTCTGCTGGCCGGGAAGAGGCTCACCGCGGACGACGTCGGTTCCATTGTCAACCTGGTGCGCTAGCTAGACGAGCCCCCCTGCGATACCAGCGTGACACTCCTGCCGCCCGCAGGAGGAGCCGTTGTCCGCGAGCGGAAGCTCGCCGTCGATGAAGGAGTCGTTACCCACACGACGACCACTGACCATGGAGATGGCTACACCACCGTCCGGAGAGTCGGAGACCACATCGCGTCCCTGCGGCGTCCCGAGGACATGGCGTCCATGCTGTCAGCCTGTCTGGCACAGACCGCCGATGCTCAACGACGCCGCGGCCTAAAGAGGCCGTGCGGCGACGCCTGTGAGTACCTCCAGTCCCTCAAGATGCGCATCCATGGCGTCATCCACGGCTTCTACCTCGAGGCGCTCTCCCTGCTGCCCGCGGGCGGCGGGCACATGGTCCGCGTCATCCTCGTCGCCGGCCACTGCGACGGCTCCATGGATCCCGTCTCCAACATCATCCTCCACTCCATCTGGTACGACAGGTCGTGCCCGCTCCCGGAGGCTGACCGCGGCGTGATCCAAGCGTACGACGTGCTCGACACCCTCTCCATACTTCGCACAGGAGCTCGTTCCCTGAAAGTCCTCGTTGCCATCCTCCGCGCCACCACCACCTCCGGCAGCCGCCTTCTCTCGATGCACGAACCCCTGGAGCACCTCCTGCACAGACAATACGACCTCTCCGACGAGCTGCAAGTTCAACCAGTTGTAGCAATTCTGATGCAAGTTCAACCAGCTGTGTCCCATTTCATATGTTTGCACTTCTAAATTTTTCTCTCCTTAAAAGTACTCCAATAGTTACTTAGAACAGTTGTCATTCTTATTGTACTAGATGGTCATGACGGTAAAACCATTGTTAATTAGAACATGGTCATTATTCATAATCAGTTTTTCGGTTTCGCGAACAGGTCGCTGCTACTACGGCGAGACTTCTGCGAGGAAGATTGTGTATCCAGACGCCGTGGATTATTTTACCTGCGATATTACAGCATATGGCACTAAGATGCAAGAGGAAATGCTAGAGACTGACTTCATGTACTTCGATTCCGAGAGAGACGTGGAGTTTGCCGAGGTTGTGAATGGCTACTACGCTCCAGGATTCCGGTGATACGCAGGCCGCTTGTCTTGCTTACCGAAGAGGAGCTACGGAATTTGGGTCCATCTCTGATGTTTTCTTTGTGCAAGATATCACGAGCAAATTTTAGTCTTAGTTTAGCACTCTCACGTGTATGTATAATATTTTTTTTGTGAGGGAGTATAAATATTATATTAGTGCTCCTCAACTCGGTTGCTGTGTAAAGATATTAAATTTTAATGCAGAAATACAAAAATAAGGTTGTTTATGTTTGTTGAGTATTTTGATTACACACTTCTTGACTTTAAAAAATATTATTATTTTTTATCCAAAATTTCAGAAATATTTTCACAATCAAACATATTGCAAAACTGACCTCAATCGCCACAACGCATGGCGTTTAGGGCGAAATCGCCACCACCGATGGCGATAGGGTCCAGTCGCCACAGCCATCGAAGGCAGTTAATCCAGGCCGGATCCCCCGCCAATTGGGTAACTGTCAGGACACGTGGCGTAATCGCCACGAGCCGTGGCGATAGCGCCCGTAATCGCCACGAGCTGTGACGATAGCCCCCTAGCTATATAAACCGCGCGGCGGCCGGTGCTGGTTGAGGAGAGAAGAGAGGAGTGTTTTGGAGGGGTGAAGAAAAGAGAGAGGAGGGTTTCAGGTAAGGAGGAAGAGAAAGAGAGATGAGGAGGGAGAAAAGAGGAGGAAGAGAAAGAGAGAGGAGGGAAAAAAAGGGGGAGGTAGAGAGGTGTTTCTGCAGTGATCTGCAGGTATTTTTTTTAATCTTTCTCTGTTTATTATAGCTAGTTTTAGTTTTAGAAGTAGATCAAATGGTAGGTTTAGTAGTAGATATAGAATAAGTTGTAAATTTATGGTACATTTAGTAGTTCTATTTATATCTAGTAATGTGTAGAAGTAGAGTAGTATTTAAAATAGAAACGTACGGCAAAATTCGTATGTTTTCAAATAGAGTAGCTATATAATCAGTTCTGAACAAATGATACATTAGATAGATGAGATTAAAATGTTATTTTATGCAAATCGACATAGATTTAGAGTTAGAATATTTAATCTTTTATTTTTTAATAATTGTTTATCATATTTGTGTACAGATAGCAATATATAGTATCTTAGATGCACTATATTAAAAAATGAAGCACAATATTAGTTTATGCATGGGAGGATGTTAGACTACATAGTCTAAAAGATGATGTTTTGGATGACAGGAATGTCAGAACTAGTCGAATTTATAATTTACTATAATATTGGTACCATTCGTACAGATAAATCTGGTTTCTATCGATCTTAGTAGCTTCCGACAAACGACACTAAGAATGCAAGATGTAGACAAATACCCTATCAATGCCATTAAAGAATAGTTCACATGGGCCTTTAGTCTTGATCCGGAGGTCGCAAGTGTAACCTTGCAGGCATATTTTAGCAAGTCTTGCAAGCACGCTTGGTGGGATTTGTTCCCGCTAAATCTGACAAAAGATTGGCGGGCTTGGTTGAGAGCAAGTACGGCACGCAAGGGTTCCCATTATCTGTTGGTCCAGGCAGTAACTAAGGAGGTGTCATCTGAAGAAAGTGGAGGTAGAGGAAATGGAGTTGGACAGAATAGGCCAAAGGCAGAGGAAGTTGTTGGCGAAGAAGACACTGTAGTGGAAGGCGGTGGACCTTCTGCTGGACCTTCCGCGACAGGAGCTATTGAATACCTCAGCGGTTCGATGGATGAGGGGAGATACGTCAGGAATTAGTGCAGATCATGGAGCATGATGATGCCGTTGCTAGAGAGGAACAATTGAATGTCGAAGATGGTAGCAGCGAAGAGGACGAAGCTGAGAATGAAGAAGGAAGGGATGATCCGATTCCTACTATGTGAAACACAGACATGTCCACCATAATGAATGTTGAGGGCGCAAGTGATGATAGGTATCCGTACAAACCGAACGAGATTGTCCAAGACGCATTCTATGGCACGAAGAAAGAGGTGAAAGAGGCGGTGAAGCTTTGGGCGATGTTGACACAGAGGACATTGGAGTGCAGAAAAGTTGCAGGGATCAATACTCAGTAAGTGTAAGTCTGCTGGGTGTGAGGGGTACGTACATGCGTCCCTCAGGAAGTATGAAGTGCAGTGGGTCATACGAAGGATGGTGCCGCACACATGTGTTTCTGACACCCATTGGAATATCAGTGCTGAACTTGTGGCTAGGTTGATGTATCACGAGATAGTGAAGAATGTCTGCATTCCAGCACAGTTCATACAGACATCTATAGAAGCAAATACCAATATAGTATAAGTTATGCCATGGCATGGACGGCTAAGCAGCTCGCACTGGAGCAGCGGTCTGGGACATTCATCGATTCATATCATAATTTGCCATACCTGCTGGACACACTTGGCCAGAGGAACGATGGGATATATGTTAGCCGTCTCGAATTGCCCTCTACGGATATGCCTGGAAAAATGATATTGAATGGTGCTTTCTGGTGCTTTGGCCCATGCGCAGAAGCTTTCAGACATTGTCGGCTGGTTATTTGTATTGATGTGACTTTCATGACAGGCCAGATGAAGAGGACACTGCTTACCACAATTGGGGCAGACGGAAATGATCAGTTAGTGCCACTGGCAATGGCCTTCGCTGATTGCGAAAGCTACGATAACTGGTTATGGTTTCTTGTGTGTTGGAAGAAAGGTGTTGTGAAGGATCGACCAAATGTGTGTGTTATTCATGATCGGCATGTCGGGCTGCTGCTAGCAATTCGCAATCTTCAACAAGGAAGAGCGAAGACTCGGGAGGGGGAAGATTTGTCAGAAGATTCCAGTTGGTACGACATATGGAGTAGGTGGTGCACGCGCCACCTAGCCGCTAATTTCTATCGCCCAATTCAAGAACAAACAGTTGATGAGCCTCTTCAAATTTGACGTTG